>PVKH010000806.1:0-34204 GCA_004027955.1 Chaetophractus vellerosus | reverse complement strand
TTTTTTAAAGATTTATTTATTTTATTACATATCTCCCCTTCCCCCCTGCTGCGGCGACGCGCCGAGACTGGGTCACTGCGCAGGCGCGGCTTTCCCCGCTTGTGGGCTGCTTCTGCTTCCATCACGGCCGGCTTTTCAGTTCGCGGGTGGCTGGCTGCGCTCGATTCGCAGGTGACCTGCCCTGCCCGTGGCGGCCCCTGCCTGCCCGTGGCAGCTTTTTTGCCCTGCCCACGGCGGCTCCGGCCCGCCCACTGCGGCTTGCCATTCTCAAGGTGGTCTGCCCGCTAGGAGAGGTCCCCGGGAACCGAACCCGGGCCTCCCATGTGGTATGCCGACGCCCTATCCACTGGGCTATCCAGTCGGCCCCACAAACCTCTTAATAATGTGCAACTTGGAGAAAGTTACCAATTAAATTCTCACAAGATTCCTTAAAACAAATTTCCCAAGGAAGCACATATTGCAAGAAAGCAGCTAGGTGCTCGGGAAAGAGTGGCTGTAGAAAGAGAAAGGTGCTCACTCTATTAGGAGAAAGGCCATGTAGGTTTCTACGGATTTATCACTAGCAGGGAGAGGAAACCTCCCAGACATGAGGCATCTGAGCTGACTACTTTTCCTAAGGGAATACAGTGTCTGATCAGGGAGAACAGACTGGAAATGAAAACTGACTGCTTTTCAAATCTGGAATCAATTACATGTAGACAGATTGCCCCTGTTTAAGGGAATCTTTTGTTTGAAATCCTGGGGCAAATTATTTTAAGAATAGGAAGGCTTGGTAAAAAGGATGTTGGAGAGGAAGTCACTCGTTAAACTCAGAAATCACTCTGACCCTTTTCCAGGACCACTTATCGTGTTTTATTTATGTTACCTGACTTAGTTCCCAATAAAAATCCCATAATGAAGAATTATCACTCCTACTTTTTAGATGTGATGGCCATGGCACAGAAAAGTAAGTAGCCTTTCCAAGATCACAGGACTAGAGATGCAAGCAAGATTAGAACCCAAGCAGTTTGGTTTCAGAGTTGAAGCCTGTAACTGCCATGTTACCCAAGACTGAGCTTGGCCTCGGCCTGTACAAATTTAACATCAGGGAGGCCATGGGCTGAACTGACACCTATCCATACCCTGCAAGTGTCTCCTGGCTGCATAGAGTTTGAGTACCCTAGGGCAGGATGCCTGGGAGTAAGATTTATGGGGGAAATAGAATTATGGGGTGGGGTGGGATAGGAGAGAAAAGAAGAGAACTGTGCTCAGCTTTGAAGAACGGGATGCTTTTCACACATGGCGCCAGGAAATCAGATCCATGTCTTCATTTCAAGACCCGCTTTCCCCTCACTGGGCACACTTAAAGAGGAGAAAATGAATTCTGCTCATTGAAAAAGGGCACACTGTAATGAAAAACAACTTTAAAGACACTTCAGCATATTAAGTCTTTGAGCTACATCACTGACAATGGTTTACAAGTTTATTTTCAATTTGTGGTTATGCTGAGCACACATTTTGGGCTGTGCAGCAGTAATTCAGGCAGTGCATTGCAGCACGATCTGCTGAGCGTCCATCTGTACAGGAGGGTATTGTCACAGACGATCAGGTGGAGATTTATCCAGACACATCATCTGCAAAATGGCCAGCCAGGAGAGTTTTGAAAATTATTTCCCTCACCATTTTTGCTAAGTATACAATTCTAAGAAAGCAGATTTCTTAGCAAAGGGTTTTTTTTCTCTCGAAGAAAAGGCTTCACTTTGAACACAGCAAAGAAGGGATGGGCTTTGAGTCTGTGCTTGAATCCGAGGCCTGGCACTTGCTAACTGGCAACCTCAGGCAAGTTTGTATACCCTCTGAACTTACAGAATGGTGAGAATATTTTGTTTTTAAAATGGGGCTATGGGGGAAATTAAAGGAGATTGTAGTCATTATCTTCTCATACTCCATAAAGAGAGGTTCATTTTTGTTCACTATTGAGTCCCCAGCACTTAGCACAGCAACAGCACATAATAGGTGCTTAACAAAAAGGTGCTGAATGAGTGAATAACATTACCCATTAAAACTGACATCGAGGGACATGTCAGAGGAGTTTCTTCCAAATTATTTCTCTCAAAGGAAAAAAGCTAGCTTTCCCTCTCTGCCCCCACTCCTTTCAGAGGCAGTTGCTCTCTGTGGCTGTTGCATGTCTGTTATCCTAGGAATTGATTCAAATACTTTTCTTGCTTTGTTTTTTTTTTTTTTTTTTTTTTGATTCCTAGGTCCTGTGTGTACTGCATTTTTGGCTTATTCTTATCTTCACTGAGCTTCCTAAAAAGGAAAAATTGGAGCTAAATTTTTGGTAGTTTCATGTCTAAACATGTCTTTATTCTAGCCTGCTATTGATAAGTAATTAGATAGCTGTAGAATTCTAGGGAAATTTTTTTCCCCTCAGAATTTTAAAGGCAAGTCTCCATTGTCTTCTCTCATCTAGTATCTCTTATTACAGGAAATTTTGATAATATGGAAAAGTGTAAGAAGGCAGAGAAAAAGCATCTGCAATCCCATAACTAAGACAACCCCGTTAACATCGTGGTGTCTACCTCTCCAGAACACACGCGGAAAGGTCATATTGAATATGTAGTTCCACACCCCAACTTTGTTTAATTTATATAAGGCTGTACTCATGTCACTATATATATATAAAACTAAGTTACTTTTAAGGCCCTTTTCAACCCTATGGATCAATGAGTCTGTGATTATTAAGGAGAAATGTGACATATGAACAGTTTCAGTAAAAGTAGCAGAAGATTTAGGAGTTGGTCTCATTGATACAAGCAAGAAATAGAACAGTAGCAAAGGAAGATAAGGTTAACTGCCTGCCAAGTGCGTTTCATTTACTGACACAGAAGGTTCTCAGCAAGGATAATGAAATCAAAGACATATTACAGGTGAGCGTCAATAAATCACCTGAGTATAACTTACAGGCAGGAAAAGCATGTCAGGTGTGAGAAAAGAGCAAAGTGGGGCCTCCTGTGAAAAAATGTTGTGTGCAGCCTTTAGGGTAAAAGTGGGCCACGTATAAGCACGTTTCCCTAGGTCCTGCGTGGGCCATAGACAACCATTGCACGTCTCAAGGACCCACAATGAAAGATGACAAGCAATAACAGAAACAGCTACCCAACTGAACACAGGAATCTACCTTCCGTGCTATAAGAGCTCACGGGCTAGGTGGGCTCCAGAAAGAAACGGGAGAAAAAATAAAGAAGGGGAAGGTAAGGGAAAATAATGGAATAATTGTATGCAGAAATGATGGTTCCAGCTGAGGAAGACACGAAAGCACTTACTCAGCAAAGATATCTTTGTGGTGCTTTGGGGTGGGGAAGAGGTGGAGGATACAGAGAGAGAGAGAAATACCTAACTCTTTCCCTGTGAGAACTTTTACCTCAAAGATGTAAGCCCTGGGACACGTAGAAAGTAAAGTATGCACCCATACACACTTGCACACACAGACACACATACACACAACCCCCTCACACACAAAAACCCCCCACACTTGTAGAAACGTCATCCCATTACTACCTCTTTTTCCATCTACTTAGAGATGCCCTCTAGTGAGATGAGGCAATGATAAACGCAGACAGATGGTGCGTGACGCTGTAACATGTGAAGATGCCTTCAAGAAGGGATGCAAACAGGAAGCTCCAGGGAGCAACGTACCACGGGGACTGTATTTCTCATGCTGCTGCTTTTGCTCTGAATATAAAAATTTCAGATGACTTCTAATGTGAAAGGACTAATTCCTTTCCACAGGATCAGAAGAGTCGGGAGCAGTGGACATGATGTAGAGCTGAAATAGATCATGTTTGCCAGGGTTGGAAATGGATAGCTTATCCAGGTTAAAATCTGCTGGGGAGATGCCCACCAATCTTCAGGTGGAAGGTGAAGGCACCCTTAGTCCCCAACATTTTGCACTGATATCCTTATCTACTGTGGGTTGGAAAACCCAAGAGAAGTGAAAAAGTGCCATGTATTTGAAGAGAGAAGGAGAATCTGTCATAGAAAACAGAAGAAAAGTTGAAAAGTATTTGCTATATGTTTTCCTATATGTCTCTATGAATCAAGAGGTGGAAGAGAAATAGGCCCAAATACAGAATTATTTAAAATAATCAAGGCAAAAACAAAAGGCTGGGATGAAAAAAGAATATGAATAAACTAAATGTACAATAGCATAATTAAAATTTATATTGGAAGTAGCAAAGAACAGAAAGGTTATTAGAAAAATGGGATCAATGATTGAAAGAATGTGAGAGAAAAGGATAATGTGATGAAGACTATTGATTAAAATATGATGTGAGGAGAGGCCAGGGACGATGAGATCAACCTGTGAAGGACAGTGCTCCTAAAGAACTTTTGGGAGCAAATAATGGAAAGCAATGAGAGCAACAAACCTTGGTGGTTAAGAACTTGGGCCTTTGAGTGAACAGACATTGATTCAAAACAAATTGGCTTGGGAAAAAAATCACTTAACTTTTCTAAGCTTTGGATTTCTCAACTGTCAAATGGGGATAATGATTCTTCCTACTTCCTATGGTTGTTTTGAGAATAAATGCATTAAGCTGGGACTAAGAACTCCAACAGTAACTTAATTTGTGGGAAAAAAGTTCATACCTAGCCATATCCTGAATTTTTAAATTTTAATTTCAAGAGTGAGTCTTTTCCCTTGGTATTTTCTATTTTCTTATTGTGTGATAGAATTTTTTAAATTTCAAGGATGAAGGTGGGGCAGAATTTCACATTTAGGCAAGGAGAAAAAATGTTACCTTAAAGAAAGCAAATCACTCTGGATTGAGTCTTCTCTTCCACATCAAAGGAGAGATGATAATGTGCCAATATCCATAGAGATTTTTCTTTTTTTAATCTTTTTCCAAATTTCATTCAGAAAATGAATAAACACTTAGCAGGTTTCTAGAGGGACTGGTTGGAGTTTATTTTTTCCCAGTTATTTCCAGAGCACACTCTGCTGTATCCATTTTCTTTTGCTGCTGTAACAAATTACTGCATATTTAGTGACTTAAAACAATGCAAATTTATAATCTTACAGTTCTGTAAGTCAGAAGTCTGACCCACATCTGGGCTAAAACCAAGGTGCTGGTAGGGCTCCATTCCTTCTGGAAGCTCTAGAGAATAATCAGCTTCCTTGCCTTTTCCAGCTTCTAGAAGCTATCCACAATCCTTAGCTCTTGATCCCCTTCTTCCATCTACAAAACCAGCAACCATAGGGCATGCCGTTCTCACATGCATCATGCTGACCACCTCTTCTGCCTTCCTCTTTCACTTTTAAGGACCTTTGTGACTATATTGGGTCCATTGTGATAACCCAGGATAATCTTTTTACATTCAGGTCATCTGATTAGCAAACTTAACTCTATATGCAATCTGAATTCCCCTTTGTCATGTAAAGTAGAGTATTGACAGGTTCTAGGGATTAGAACCAGACTATCTTTGGGGGCTTTTATTCAACCACAGCCCTAAACAGTTCTTTATTTTAATTTTATTATTTTTTTGTTAGAGAAGTTATAGGCTTACAGAAAAATCATGCATAAAATACAGAGTTCCCAAATACCATCCTATTATTAACACTTTGAATTATTAGTGTGGTACATTTGTTACAATTCATGAAAGAATGTTTTTATAATTGCACTATTAAGTGGGTATCAGCACTGTGTGTTCATTGTTTACATAGGGTTCACTGTGTTGTAAGTCTTATATTGCTATTTTAATTTTTTTATTCTAGTAACATTTCTGTAACTTAAAATTTCCCTTTTTAAACCACAATCACATATATAATTCAGTGCTATTAATTACATTCACAATATTGTGTTATCCTCACCACCATTTATTACCAAAACATTACAATCAACCCCAAAAGAAATTTTGTTCAATTTAAGCATTAACTCCGTAACCCAGCCCCGCGTAACCCAGCTCTGCGTAACCCAAATGCTAGATTCTGACTCTATCAGTTTGCTTATTCTAATAATTTCATATCATTGAGATCATACAATATTTGACCTTTGGGACCTGTCTTATTTCACTCAATATCTCTTCAAGGCTCATCCATGTTGTTACATGAACCAGAACTTCATTCCTTTTTAATGCTGAATATTATCCCATTGTATGTATTTACCACATTTTGTTTATGCATTCATCAACTGATGGACACATAGGATGCTTCCATCTTTTGCCAACTGTAAATAATGTCACTAGGAACATCAGTGTGTAAATATCTGTTCATGTCTTTGCTTTCAGTTCTTCTGAGTATATACCTAGTAGTGAGATTGCAGGGTCATATGGTAATTCTATACTTAACTTTCTGAGGAATGGCCAGACTGTCTTCCACAGCAGCTGTAACATTTTACATTCCCACCAGCAATGAATGTTTCTATTTCTCCGCATCCTCTCCAATACTTTTCTGTTTTATTTTTAAAGTTGGAAGGCATTCTAGTGAGTGTGAAATGGTATATCGAGGTTTTGATTTGCATTTCCCTAATAGCTAGTGATCTTGAGCGCCTTTTCATATGCTGTTTTGACCATTTGTATATCTTCTTTGGAGAAATATCTATTCAAGTCTTTTGCCCCTTTTTAAAATGGGTTGTCTTTTTATTGTTGAGTTGTAGGATTTCTTTATATATTCTGGATATTAAACCCTCATCTCCCTTTCTGTGGGATGTCTTCTTCATGATAAAGTCCTTTGAGGAACAAAAGTTTTTAAGTTTGCTGTGGTCCCATTTATCTACTTTTTCTTTTGTTGCCTGTGCTTTGGATGTAATGTCTAAGAAATCATTGCCTAACACAAGGCCCTGAAGATGTTTTATCTGTAAGAAGAAACATTTTGGGCAAGAGTATGGGGCCTCCAAGGATCGTGTCTCCTGGTCAGTCAGACACACAGCCTCTTTCAATGGAAGGAGGGAGATTACTGGAAGAATAAACACTAAACACTAACATCATCTACTCACTGTTTTTGTTTTGTTTTTAGTGAATTCATATAATATTCTCATGGTTGAAAAATATATAGAAGTATACAGTGAAATTCTCTCTCCCAGTGCTGATACCCACATCTGCTCTGTTCCAAACGTCTACCCATTTATAACTACGATGGATCTAGTCATCTGTATACTTTATACCTTATGCATATTCCACTAATTACAAATACATATATATTTTAACACATTTTTACATTAAAGTTTTCATAATCTGTCCCATGATGTTTCACTAAGTTATAATTTGTAGATCTTTCTATACAGAAATTAGTTGTTTCTCTTAAAAAATAGTGTCATGTTACTTTGTTGTATTGGTGCACCACCAAATAGTTAACTAATCTCATGTGGGTGAATATTTGTGCTCTTTCTACTCTATAGTGTTGAAGGCAGAAAATCTGTATACCCCAAATTTTATTCATTTCCAAGTTGTCTTTATGAGAAGTCAAAAGTAAGAGATTCTCAGGTATTCTAACTGAACTACTCTGACAAAGTTAAAGATATATTTGAGTTGTCTCACAGATGAATAAAAATATTGAACTTAAGATTGGAAAGTCTTGAATAATTAGCAATGAAAGTGTTTAAGCAAAGAGTTAAATAAAAATACTTGTATAGTATGGCTAGAGAACCAAACACAAATTTTGAAAATAGAAATAAAAGGCAATACTAAATTAATAATAATCTGATAATAAGCGAAATGAAAGAGTTCAGATTTTAGTAACAAACACTAGAATGTAGTGGGAACAAGCAGAAGAAAAAAAAATTTGCTAAAATTTTTTATAAATCAAAGCATGTTAGAATTTAAAATTGTATGTATACATTACATGTTATCAGAGAAAAATGAGATATCCTCACCTGAAATTCTTAGAGGAAGAAAGAAAAAGACTAGTGCCTGGAGTAAAATATCAAAGAAAATGAAAATAATAAGGCAGACAATAAAAGAAATCCAAATATAGGAGTAGGGAATAATATAGCACCCTCAATAAGGCAAAGAAAGAGCTAGAACCCAAGGAGTCAAAGAGATGAGAGTAAGATTAAAGGAGGTCTTAACTAAATAAATAAAAAAGACCCAAGTATGGGTAGGGATAATCCAAACTGGAAAAATAATACAAGCAAGGTAAAGAAGCTCAAATCTACCAATACTATCAGGCTATGAGAAAAAAAAGGCAAATGTCATTTTTGAGAAGGGAGAGAGGGAAAAATGGGTACAAGGGGACTGGAGCTAGGATTTGCACCTCCTCCCAATGTGTATTAGTAAAAGAGAATCTTAGGGGGCTTATTCCTGAGTGAAGTTTTAGATTGTGTCAGACACTGGAATATCTATGAGATTTATATTGGAACAAGAGTGCACAGGTTTGAATTGAGATGGGCACAAGATCAGATTTGTAAAATGCATGTGCTCCCAAAAGAAATGTGAGAATAAAGTTATTTAAAGTTCTGCTATGCTTTCTGCATACAAGAAACAGGGCATGAGGATTCCAACTGCCTTGAGAAAAACCTGGACATGAACAAAAGTAACCTCCATAGTTAAATATTTAAAATCATTGTGTAAGAAACACTTTAGTAAAGGACACATCTTTAGGTATACACATTAAGAGCCTGGAATAAAATTTCTGAAAAGGAAGTTGGCTAGTTGCATTAATCTGATTAATTGGAAGAAAAATTTGTTAAATGTAAGGCATAATCTTTTTTGGATAATGCTATGAAAATAACAAAATTAATATAACACATGTTGGGAATTTAGTCAAAATTTATAGGGAAGAGGAACAAATGCCTTGTAATCATCATATTTCAAAACTGAAGGGAAACATAAAGAACATTCCGTTCTACTACTATATTAGAAAATGGAGATATAATACAATCTGTAAGGAATAATCAAGGGGCAGAAAACAAATCAGCTTTAAAAATAGCAAAGCAATTGGCAATGTCTAAAACATTCCATTTCCTCACAAGAAAGATTCAAAGCAAAGGCTTTAAGGTATGAACTAGATATTCTCAGTTGCAAATTAATGATATGCATAAGTTGAAAAAATAAAAGATATTCTAGAAGAACTAAAGGTTTTTTAAAGTTACACTTGTTCATAGATTCTGCAAAAAGAGAAAAAGAAAAAATAGAGGGCAAACAAAAACAAAGATTTTCTATTCAGACAGTTGAGAATAAGATAAAGAGTGATGAGCCAAAAAAATAAAAATAAATAATTTCAGATGGCACAGAAGGAGAATCTACAGATGATGTTGGAAATGGCTGGCAGTCACCAGCCACAGGTGAGAGGGAGGGACGAGACTAGGAGAGTGAGGAGGCAGGAGGAACATTGGCTTGGACATTTTATGTGAAGAAGAATACAAGGACTAATGAGCCAGGGCAGAGGCCCAATTGAACTGAGCCGGAATTTTCAGCGATCTGTTCTCAGTTTTGTATCCTTTTGTCTAGCAATGTTCAGATGTCCATAAGCTGGAGTAGAGAGAAATGGGGATGCGTTGCCAGTGTGCCACTGGGATTTTCCCCAGAATGGGAAGATTTAAAAATAGCTTTGCTGCTGCTCCCCAGTCTAGCCCACTTCATTAGGATTGATGAATCAGACTATCAGTACTGATGGTTCCTTCTCTCCTGGATCAATATGCCACAGTTTTGGAAACAGCCAGCCTTGAAAATCATCAGAATTAGCACCTGGTTTCTTGGAATGATGACCAGGAAGCAACCCAACCTGAAATGTTTTCCCCACAGTCTCTGAAATTCCCATCAGAGAGTTACTCATTAAGATCTGGGGGCTGCTTTGCTTAGCTTCACACATATTCTTCCTATGCCCTAGAAGCGATCCTTTTCCTCCCCAGTCTGTCTGATCAAATCCTATTTATCCTTCACAGTCTAGCTTAATGTCATGCATCAAGGAAGCCATGCCTGAATCCTCTTCACAGCACTATCACAGCTGTAATTATAATGGTGTGTAAAAACTAAAAATACAGGCATTAATTTTGCCTGGTTAGCAAGACAAGAACCAGAGGAATTTGGTCACTATTGATCTTCAATATTGAGCAAAGCACTTTGCTATAAATATTGAATATAGGGATGAATTAATGTTGGGATACATGCATGAGTGAAAATACAGATATCCATCAGAGGAGTAATACCTTAAGGCAGTGGTTCTCAATGTGTGGTCCCTGGACCATCAGTGCCTGCATCACTTAGGAACTTGTTAGAAATGCAAATTCTGAGACTTAATGAATCAGAAACTCTGAGGATGGAGCCCAGCAATCTATACTTTAACAAACCCTCTAGGTGATTTTGATATGTGTTCAAGTTTGAGAACTATTGCCTCAAAGTTAAGTCAATCAGTTTTTCCTTTAGGGCAAGAGACAGAAATGCAAATGTCTATAGGAATAATGAAAGTGTCATAAATGAGTGCCCATAAAGAGAACAGCTGTAGAACAATAAGGAATGGTAGGTACTGTGGTAAAATAGAAAGTTCATGCCCAGTCTAAAGAGGTGAGCTGCTGCCCTTCCCCAAACAGTTGTCACCATGTAGGAATCTTAAGTTCTATAGGCTAAATCTTCCAGTTTTTTTCAAGAGATTCTAAGCACTTGAATTTTGATGTGATATTTACCAATTGTTAATTGTTACAGGCCATAGAAAATCTATCTATGAGCCAAATGCAACCTGTAGGCAGTGTTTGCTTTAGGGGATCATTCGAGGCAGCACAGATGCTTGGAGTTTATTGCTGGGGACCCAGCCAAGGGCTAATATAGCAAAAGAGATTGTAATACCCCATGCCTACTCAATACTTCCCCCAAGATCCGGTCCTGCTTATGAGACTAAAAGAAGGAAGTATTTGGTTTAACAGCTGGGGTCAGTTTTGTTTTATCTCAGTTCAGCAGTAGATGTGATATAAAAACCTGATCAATACAGCACTTGCTCTAAAAACTCACTGGGGAATTGGATATAGAAATTTAACAGGAGGTAGGAGTGTAATATACTTAGAAACAAAATTATAGGTTTTTACTTTGTATATCACCTCAACCCCAAATTATACTGAGAGAAGTTGAGATTAATAGTTTGAGGAATTTCATTTTGCTTTGTCTTGTTTCATTTTCATACAGTGCTTTTCCTTTACTGGCTATACAACTGGCCAAACCTTTATGGAAATAGCCAGACAACAAAAACAAAACAAAAGAAAGAGCAACACCAACCAAACAACCCCCCTCCAAATAAACACACACTACAAGTGCTTTCACACATGAGTAAGCTTCATTTCAGCTTCAGAAACTGACAAGTGGATAATTTAATCAGAGGTCCTGACTGAGATCTGAAATACAACTCTTGGAAGTTTTTATGTAAATTATTTCAGAGAAACGGTTTTAATTTCTTAGATTTTATAATGATATCTTGTATCTCCACACCAAATGGTAAAAGACAACAAAAGCTCTGAGGGATTCTAGTAAAATCCACATATAATATACTATTAAGAGAGTTAAATTACCAATTGAGGGATAAGAAAACTAAAATTGACAAGTTTTTAGTCAAAGGAATTTTTATGTCTTCCAAGGAAACAGACTAGAGAGCGAATAAAAAGAACAGAAAGAACATTCTTCTCTTCTAAGAACTATTCTGTGAGGGGTTTGGGGGAATCGGCAGCTACAAAAACCTGCAAATAAAATGAGGCTACATGCCTTCTGCCTAAAGGAAACCAGGGGGAACCTAGAAGAGTGAGTCATCCCACTACATTCCTGGGAGCCAAAGGAAATCTTCTCAACAGAAGAGAGTGAGACAAATAATTGAGTTTCCTTCCCGTGTCAAAGTGTTGAGAACCCTACTCAAGGAATACCATAACCTTCTACCCCTCTGCCCAAACACTGGGGAAGTGTGCAGGAAATAAGGAGCCTTGATCTTAACTGATGCCAGGATTTTAAAGCCCAGTGAGTCTTTTATTAATTTCATTTTTAGAAAAAGAATCACATCTATTTTTCAGATTATAAAAACAATATATGTAAATATTAAAACTTCAGAAAACATGGAACGCACAAAGAAAAATTAAAACCATCTATAATCCTACCACTTAGGTATAACAACAGTTAATATTTTATATACACCGTCCAGTCCTTATATAGCTATATTATCTAAATATATAAGATATAGTTTAAGATATAGGTGTGAATATTGGTATGTATACCATTTATTTTGTAACTGTATTTTATTATATAGAATACTTTATTTACTATAGTAAAATATTTTTATATTTTAAACATTTTAAGTCATGAAGTATTTTTATTCAACCTGGTTTTAATGTTTAAATGTTATTCCATAATTTGGGTATAGAAAAATTTAATCAACCTGCTGTATCTGATGACTGTTGTTGCACATAAATCTTTTAGACTACCTCTGAATATTTTTTATAAATCTTTAGAATTGGAATTGCTATATTGGTTCAAAAGATATAAATATTTTTACTCTTTTAGAGTGATTTTGCTAAGTTGGTCTCCAGAAAATTTATTTGAATTTATTCTGCCTCTAGGAGTATAAGAATGTTTATTTCCCTGTAGTTTGGCCGAGACTGGCAATTTTTGCAATTCGTTTAATTGAAAACATCATTTCATTTTTCATTTCTTTGGTAATAAAGTTAAATATTTTGATTTATTAATTTATGAACAAATCTTTTCCTTCTTTTGTAAGTGTCTTATTTGTTTACCTTACTCGTTTATCTATTGATATCTTTTTTCTTATTAGTATATAAGAAATTTTTATAGACTTTCAGTTTAAAGATGATAGCCATAAAGTCAGCATTCCCCCATTCTCTTTCTGAAACTAACTAAAAATAAATAATACGAATGAATGAAAAAACATAGAATCCATTTTTTGGCAAAACCTGAAGACCGCTAAATACCCCAAAGATAAAATATATGGAAGAGCCACTGGAAGAGGGGTTGTCAAGCAAGTATGCAAGCAGGAAGAAGGAGAAGGCAGTGGCCGTGGGTATCAGAGTCAGCAGAGTACACTTCTCAAAGGGGTGGGGGGATGGGGAGGCAGAAGCAGGAATGAGAGTGTACAATCTAAGTTTCCAAACAGCAGAGGAAGCAGAATAAATAAGGAGTTTGACAAACCATATATGCAGAGAGCAGTCTATCTCCATGGTACCAGGGAAGAAAATAGAGCTGACAGGTTAAAAAAAAATAACTGATATAAATTCTCAATGAATTTATATTAAAACCCTTTGGGCATTACAAAATTTTAGCTAGCCAGGAGCTTGTCCTTGAACCTCTCTCACACAAATTTCCTGAAAATAGTTGATCTAGGACATACTCACCTTCTGCAAAGATGAACAATTAGGAAGGAATTAACATAGACTCAAGTTTAAAAATGACAAGTTTTTAAAAAAGATTAGAAAGATATGAGGGAGAAGCAAAAGAGATCCAGCATATATGTAATTGGAGCCCCTAAAGAAAAAAACAAAACATATTTAAAGGAATAATTCTATAAAGAAGACAAAGGCATAGCTTCTGTCATGAAATATTCCAGAATGTTTCACACTGAGACATAGCTTATTAAAATGATTAGTTTTCAAAGATAAATAATACTCTGGACTGTCAGGCAAAAAGAACAAATCATCAATATGGGGAGAGAAATTGAACTGGCCTCAAACTTTACAAAATTTAATTTAGAAGATAGTAGTATTAAAACAAATAAATTCTCAAGAAAAGAAAGAATAAAGCAAGTATTTTTTATAATAAGCACTGTAATCTGAGAATAAAGACAATGCTTTTGTACATGTAAGAACTCAGAGAATATTGTTACAATGGTACTACAGGAGAACAAACTTCAGTCAGATAAGATATGGTAAAAAAAAACTATGATGAGAGGACTGGCAGTGAAAATTAAATCCAACAAACTATATGATAAAGATTGAAAGATTTAAGGAGACTATAGAAATTTTAAAACCAATACAAAGAAGAGAGGGAATGAATTTAGAAGATAGTCATCTGTAATATGAAAAAGGACATCATTTAAAGGTGATCAGTCAAGTAATAGTGATATAGTATGACTGAAAGAACAAGGTAAACTCTAAGAAAGATAAAATAATGGACCAAAATAAGATGAAGGGGAGGGAAGAGGAAAGGAGGAAGAGGAAATGTACTAACATTGTTTAAAGAAGGAATTAACTGATTTGTCCAAAAAATTAGAATATTGGAATTATATAATATTTCAGAAAGGATCTACAAGAAGAGAATTTTTTACTTGCATAATTATCATAAATAAAATAGACCAAATAGAATTTATAAAAGAAATAAAAGTACAAAACATAAGATAAAATATAATAGCATTAGAATTTGTGATCTCATGAACAAATAGGCTAAACCTATTTGTTAAAAGAAACACAAATCTTTCAGATTGAATCACAATGCTAAACTAAACTCTGTGTTGAAGAGTAAAGAAATATTTCCTTAAAAAAAAAAAAAAGTAATTCAGAGAGATTGAAAATAAGAGTCCTTGGGATACCAGACAAACACAAAAAGAAAGCAAGGGTGACAATCTGAACATCAGAAAAAGTATAATTCAGACCCAAAAGCAATGAACAAGACAAAGAAGCGTAGTTTATAACATTAAAGTTAAATAATAAACTTGCAATAGATGTGAATGTCTAGGGAGCAAGTAACTTGGCAGTAACATTTTCATAAACAAGTAATTCAAGGAGAAAAGGCAGAAATATACTAATAAGAGGAAACTAATTCATTTCTCTCAGCAAGGACTGAACAAGTGGATAAAACAATAAATATGGAAATAGAGAACATTTCTACTTTTCAAGAGTGTATCTAATATTCATAAAAACTGATTAGGTCACTAAAGAAACTCTTTACATTCCAAAGGTAGAAACAGTATAGATAATAATCACTGATCACAATGCATCAAAATTTGAAATTAATAACAAAACCAGAGAACTAAACTCTGTGTTACATGGAAACTTAAACTACATAAATAAGGGCAAAACTCAAATGATAAACTGGGATAGCAGGCAAAAGGGGTAGTATCACTAATAGATATAAATATCACAAATTTATTTTTAAAAAGACACAAGAAATATATGAAAAGTGAGTTCACAGGGTGTATTAGTCAGGGTTCTCTTAGGGAAACAGAATCAATAGGAGATATCTGTAAATAGTATGAGATTTTATAAGTCTCTCACATGACCATGGGGATGCACAAGTCCAGGTTCTGCAGGCAGGCTGCAAGCCAGGGGCTCCAATGAAAGTCCAAAGAATGTCCTTGATGAGGTTCCGGGAGACAATGGCTGTTCAAAAACAAGCTGGGAAATTCTCCCTGAATGCTGAAATCACATCCCCTTTTAAGACGTTCACCTGATTGGATAAAGCATCACACATGGCTGATGGCAATCTCCCTGGTTGATGCAGATGTAATCAGCCATCTATGCAGTAAACCATAAATGTCCTTGTATTACAATTAGCCCAGTGCTTGCTTGACCAAACAATTGGACACAATTACCAGACCAAGGTGACACATTAGCCTAACCATCAGCCAAACTGATCTGTTCATCTGGGCACGATTGGATTATAATTAGTGTTGACTGGGCCAGTCAGTAGGGCGTTGAGCCCCGCTCCTCGGTGGGTGTGGTCTCAAGTATAAAAGGCGAGGCAAAAGACAGAGCGAGCAGATTTGAGAAGCAGTTTTTGAGAAGCAGTTCTGATGTTGGAGAGGACCCCCCAGCAGGAGAGAAGTGAGCTTTTGCCTGATAGTCTACAGCTGACCTTGTGGAGCAAGTGGAGGAGCTAAGCCTGGAGAGAAATGCAGCCCCAGGAAGAGAGGAACCCTAGAAGCCTGAACCCTGGCAAACATCAGCAGCTGTCTTGCTCCAACACATGACAATGGACTTTGGTGAGGGAAGAAACTTATGCTTTGTGGCCTGGTAACCGTAAGCTTCTACCCCAAATAAATACCCTTTATAAAGACCAACCAGTCATTGGTAATTTGCAAAGGCACCCATTTGGCTGACTAATACAATATACAGTCATACTCATAGTGAAACAAGGAAGAAAGATGACTATTACAGTTCTCGTTTCTGTAACTGGTCACATGGACAAAGTTCATATTTATCACTACCTTCTTCCACTACCCATTCCCTATTTCCATTACCCTCAGCAAGCACTTCAGCTGGCCATGCTTCTTTGACTGGTGGGGTGACCCAAACTTTCATTCCTGAAGATTCTGGGCCATTGTTAGTCCTGCTTGGATTGGGTTGTTGCAATTTTCCATTGACTTTAACCACAGGGCATGGCAGTACTAGGAGACGCCCTAGAGGATCTCCTGTATTCAGGGTAAACTCTTCTTTACCCTCATTAGGTAGATGCAGTCCTATTTCCCCTTGATAGTCAGGATCAACCACCCCAGCCAGTACAGTAATTCCCTTCTTTGCATGTTGATTCACAGGTAAGAGGGAGCCCAAAGTGGCCAGGTGGCAGTCTTAACTTTCAGTTCAATGGAATCATTGTTGTGTTCCCTGTGGCAGCACTCCTCCTACTGGGACTAAGACCTGTAGACCAGCAGAACTTAGGGTTGCAGGGACAGGAAGCAAAAATTTTCCTAGTGGGTCACTAGGGGTAATAGTGAGTGGTGCCACTCCCATTTCCACCCCTTGATTCCTGGTCCCATAAATCCTGGTTATGGGAAAACAGCACCATGAGTGGATACTGATTTAGAGCATACGCAGCCTCCTGGAGAACATTGCCCCAGCCCTTCAAGGTATTGCCACCTAGTTGGTGCCGTAACTGAATCTTCAAAAGGCCATTCCACCATTCTATCAATCCAGCTACTTCAGGATGATGGGGTACATGGTAAGACCAGTAAATTCCATGGGCATGTGCCCATTCCTGCAGCATTTGCCATGAAATGGGTTTCTTGATCAGAAGCAATGCTGTGTGGAATGACATGGTGGTAGATAAGACATTCAGCAAGTCCACGGATGGTAGTTTTTGAAGAAGCACTACATGCAGGAAATGCAAACCCATATCCGGAGTATATGTTTATTCCAGTTAAGTCAAATTGCTGCCCCTTTCATGGTGGAAGTGGTCCAATGTAGTCAACCTGCCACCAGGTAGGAGGCTGACCACCTTGGGAATGGTGCCATATCAGGGGCTGAGTGTGGGTCTCTGCTGCTGGCAGATTGGGCACTCAGCAGTGGCTGTAGCCAAGTCAGCCTTGGTGAGGGAAAGTCCATTTTGCTGAGTCTATTCATAATCTCCATCCCTACCTCCATGGCCACTTTGTTCATGAGCCCATTGGGCAATTAAAGCAATGCCTGGGGCAAGAGGCTGAGCATTATCCACAGAGTGGGTCATCTTATCCACTTACTTATTAAAAGCTTTCTCTGCTGAAGTCACCCTCTGGTGAGCATTCATGTGGAACACAGATATTTTCATGTTTTTGCCCACTCAGAAAGATTTATCCGCATACTTCTTTCCCAGACCCCTTTTGTCACCAATTTTCCAATCATGTTCCTTCCAAGTCCCTGACCATCCAGCCAACCACTGGCAACAGCCCATGAATCAGTGTACAAATGCAACTCTGGCCATTTATTCCTCCAAGAAAAATGAACAACTAGGTGCACTGCTCGAAGTTCTGCCCACTGGGAGGATTTGCCCTCACTGCTATCCTTCAAGGATGTCCCAGGAAAAGGGCTGCAGTGCTGCAGCTGTCCACTTTTGGGTGGTACCTGCATAGCGTGCAGAGCCATCTGTAAACCACACCCGAGTTTTCTCTTCCTCAGTCAACTGATTGTAAGGAACTCCCCAAGAAGCCAAAGCTGTGAGTTAGGAAAGAGAAGGTAACATGGCAGGGATGGTGACCATGGGCATTTGGGCTACTTCCTCATGTAACTTATTTGTGCCTTCAGGGCCCACTTGAGCCCTATCTCACATATACCACTTCCACTTTATTATGGAGTGCTTTTGTGCACGCCCAACTTTATGGTTTGGTGGGTCAGACAATACCCAGCTCATGATAGGCACCTCAGGTCTCATGGTAACTTGATGGCCCATGGTTAAGTATTCAGTCTCTACTAAGGCCCAGTAGCAGGCCAAAAGCTGTTTCTTAAAAGGAGAGTAGTTATCTACAGTGGATGGCAGGGCTTTGCTCCAAAATCCTAAGCATCTGCTTTGTGATTCTCCTATAGGAGTCTGCCAAAGGCTCCAGACAGCATCTCTATTTGCCACTGAAACTTCCAGCACCACTGGATCTGCCAGATCATATGGCCCAAGTGGTAGCACAGCTTACACAGCAGCCTGGACCTGTCACAGAGCCTCCTTTTGTTACGGTCCACAATCAAAACTAGCAGCTTTTCTGGTCACTTGGTAAATGGGCTTGAGTAGCAGACCCAAATAAAGAATGAGTTGTCTCCAAAATCCAAAGAGACCAACTAAGCGTTGTGCCTCTTTTTTGGTTGTAGGAGGGGCCAGATGCAACAGCTTATCCTTCACTTTAGAAGGGATATAAGAACATTACCCACACCACTGGACATCTAGAAATTTCACTGAAGTGGAAGTTTCCTGTATTTTTGTTGCATTTATCTCCCATCCTCTCTTACATGAATGCCTTACCAATAAGTTTAGAGTCTTTATGACTTTTTGCTCACTAGGTCCTATCAACATGGTATCATCAATATAATGGTGTGATGTCTTGTAGGAGGGATAGATGATCAAGGTACCTGCAGACAATATTATGACATAGGACTGGAGAGTTGATATACCCCTGAGGCAGGAAAGTAAAGGTATACTGCTGGCCTTGCCAGCTGAAAGCAAACTGTTTCTGGTGGTCCTTGCTAAGGGCAATTGAGAAAAGCATTTGCCAGATCAACAGGTACATGCCAGGTACCAGGGGATGTGTTGATTTGCTCAAGCAGTGATAACACATCTGGGACAGCAGCTGCAATTGGAGTCACCACCTGGTTAAGTTTACAATAATCTACTGTCATCCTCCAAGATCCATCTGTTTTCTGCACAGGCCAAATAGGAAAGTTGAATGGGGATGTTGTGGGAATCACCACCCCTGCATCCTTCAAATCCTTCATGGTGGCACTAATCTCTGCAATCCCTCCAGGAATCCATTATTGCTTTTGATTTACTATCTTGCTAGGCAGAGGCAGTTAGAGTGGCTTCCAATTGGCCTTCCCTACCATAATAACTCTCACTCCATAATCAGGGATCCAATGTGGAGATTCTGCCAGTTACTGAGTATGTCTATTCCAATTATGCATTCTGGAACTGGGGAAATAACCACAGAATGGGTCCAGGGACCCACTGGGAGACGGAACTGAGAAAAAACTCCATCAATCACCTGACCTCCATAAGCCCCTACTCTGAGTGGTGGACCACAGTGACGTTTTGGGTCTCCTGGAAGTAATGTCACTTCAGAGCCATTGTCTTATAATCCCCCAAATGTCTGATCATTTCCTTTTCCCCAATACACAGTTACTCTGGTAAAAAGCCATAGGTCTCCTTGGGGAAAGGTGGGAGGAAGATTAATGGCATAAATTTTTGGCAGTTGGACAGATCCTTCACCAAAGAGACCTGGCATTCTCCTCATTCAAAGGGCTCTTGTTCTGTAAACTGTCTCAAGTCTGGGAATTGATTAAGGGGCTGTGATTTTCCATGTCTGTAATTTGAGTTAGGGTTTTGTTCACTTGGCCTAGAACACTTCTGCTTATACAGATCCAGAAGGAATTTAGTAGACTGCATATCTAATTCACTTCTAGGTACCCCCATGATCTATTAGCCAACACTATAACTCTAAGTGACTCAGGCTATTCTGAGTGGCTTTGAATCTGCCTTTCATTGCAGTAGCCATGCCCACCTTGTCTTTGGTGATTAACTGCCTATACTTGACCTTTACTGGCCCCAGATCTGGTCATCCCCACAATGTTCAAGGATTCTAATTCCATTACAGTCCTCTCTACAGTAATATCTGGACTACAGAGAAGAGCAATTACAGAGCTCTTCAGGGAAGGAGTTCGTTTTACAACTGTGAACATTGGTGTGCAAATATCTGTTCAAGTCCCTGTTTTGAATTCTTTTGGGTATATATACCAAATAGTGGGATTGCTTGGTCATATGGTAGTTCTATAGTTAACTTTCTGAGGAACCACCAAACTGTCTTTCACAACACTGCACCATTTTATATCACCACCATCAATGAATGAGTATTCCTATTTCTCTACATCTTCTCCAACACTTGTAATTTTCCATTTTTTAATAGTAGCCTTTCAAATGGGTATGAAATGGTATCTCATTGTGGTTTTGATTTGTATTTCCCTGATGGCTAATGATGACCAGCATCTTTTCATATGCTTTCTGGTCATTTGTATATCTTCTTGGGAGAGATGTCTATTCAAATCTCTTAGCCACTGTTAAATTGGGTTGTGTGTCATTTTGTTAAGTTGAAGGATTTCTGTAGAAATTCTGGATATTTATTGGATATGTGGTTTCCATATATTTTCTCCCATTGTGTAGGTTGTCATTTTACTTTCATGATAAAGTACTTTGCACAAAAGATTTTAATTTTGATGAGGGCCCATTTATCTATTTTTTCATTTGTTGCTTGTGCTTTGGGTGTAAAGTTAAGAGACCATTGCCTAACACAATATCCTAAAAATGCTGTCCTATGTTTTCTTCTAGAAGTTTGATAGCTCTGGCTCTTAAACTTAGGTCTTTGATCCATTTTAAGTTGATTTTTGAGTAAGGTGTGAGGCAGGGGTCCTTCTTTTTTTTTTATTTTTTTTTTATTTTTTACAAATAGAGATGCAGGTTCCCCAGCACTGTTTGTTAAAGAAACTATTGTTTCCCAATTGAGTGGTCTTTGTCCCCATGTCAAAATCAATTGGCCATAAATGTGAAGATTGATTTCTGAGCTCTTGATTCAATTCCCCTTGGTAAGTGTGTGTACACACACACACACACACACACACACACACACGTCTGTCCCTGTGCCAGTACCATGCTGTTTTAATTACTGTAGCTTTGTAATAAGCGTTAAGATCAAGAAGTGTGGATTCTCCAAATTCATTCTTCTTTTTCAAGATGGCTTTAGTTATTCGGGGTCCCTTGCCCTTCCATATAAATTTGATAATTGGCTTTCCATTTCTGAAAAGAAGGTTGTTGGAATTTTGATTTGGATTGCATTAACTTTGTAAATCTCTTTGACTAGGATTGACATCTAAATAATATCTAATCTTCCAATCCATGAACATAGAATGGCCTTCTATTTATTTAGATCTTCTTTGATTTCTTTTAGCAATGTTTTGTAGCTTTTTGCATACAAGCTTTTTACATCTGTGGTGGTTAGGTTCATGTGTCAACTTTGCCAGGTAATGGTGCCCAGTTGTTTGGTCAAGCAAGCACTTGACTGTGAGGACATTTTGTGGACTTAAATTATCAATAATTTGCATCTATGGCTGTTTACATCTCAGTCAACTGAGGAGATTGCCTTCAGCAATGAGAAACATCTCATCCAATCATTTGAAGGCTTTGAAAGGAGAAGTGATGATTTCAGGAGTCAGAAGAGAGAATTTTCATCTCTATTTCATCAGCCACCTTCTCCTGGGGAATTAATCAAAAACCTTCATCATCCTGGCTTGCAGCCTTTTCTATGGAATTTGGACTTGTGCATCCCCACAGTTGCATGAAACAATTTTTTAAAACCTCATAATATTAATTGATAACATGTCATTTCTGTTTCCCTGACTAATACAACATCCTTGGTTACATTAATTCATAGATATTAGATTCTCTTAGTTGCTATTGTAAATGGAATTTTTTCTGATTTCTTCTTCCAATTGTTCATTGCTTATGTATAGAAACACTACTGATTTTTGCATGTTGCTCTTATGGCCTGCCACTTTGCCAAGTTCATTTATTAGCTCTAGGAGCTTTGTTGTGGATTTCTCAGGATTTTTGGTATATAGGATCATGTCATGTGCAAATAGGGAAAGTTTTACGTCTTCCTTTCTAGTTTGTCTTTTATTTCCTTTTCTTGCCTAATTGCTCTGGCTAAAAGTTCCAGTACAATAGTGAATAACAGTGGTGGCTGTGGGCATCATTGTCTTGTTTCTAATCTCAAAGGGAAAAGCTTTCAGTCCTTCACCATTAAGTAGTATGTTAGCTGTGGGTTTTTCATATATGCCTTTTATCATGTTGAGGAAGTTTCCTTCTATTTCTAGTGTTCAAAGTGCAGGGTGCTAGCTTTTGTCAAATGTCTTTTCTACATCATTGAAATGATTCGTTTGTTTTTTTCCTTTATTCTGTTAATTTGGTATATTGCATTAATTGATTTTCTTATGTTAAACTACCCTTGCATAACAGGGATAAGTCCTACTTGATCATGGAGTGTAATTCTTTTCATGTGCTGTTGGATTTGGTGTGCTAGTATATTTTGAGAATTTTTGCATTTATATTCATAAGAGTAATCTTCCTTTCTTTTGGTAACTTTTTCTGGCTTTGGTGTGAGGTTAATGATGGCCTCATAGAATGATTTAGGGAGGGTACCCTCCTTTTCAAATTTTTAGAAGCATTTCAGCAGAATTGGAGTTACATCTTCTTGGAGAGTTTGGTGAAATTCCCCTGTGGAGCCATCTGATCCTAGGCTTTTCTTTGTTGGGAAGTTTTTGTTTACTGATTCAGTTTCTTTTGCGTACCTCAGTTTTTATATCAATAAATTAGGAACAGAAGTAGAACCTACCTTGTAGGGTAGTTATGAATATTAAATGAATTAATATTTGTAAAGTGCTTATCTCAATGTCTGGCACACACTAAGAGCCATATAAATCTTTACTATATAAATGCAATATATAAATGCAAATTAAAATTATATGAAGATGCATGTTTTACTTGTCATATATGCAAATATTAAACCATTTGATAATGTATTATGTGAGGAAGGTGTAAGGAAATTGGCATTCTCATGCATTACCAATGGGTATGTATATTGATACAAACTCTATGGAGGGTGTGGCAGTTTCGCATTATTTATGAATTCTAAAAATAGATATTGGATTATGTTTGTAAATTGGTCTGTTCCTCTAGGCATGATTAAATTATGATTAGGGCTTTAGTTAGGCCATGCCAGTAGGACGTTGAGTCCCTGCCCCCTTGGTGGGCAGAGACTCACAGATAAAACTACACGGCAGAGCAGAGGAGTGAGTTGGAGTCTTGATGCAGAGTTTTGAGCTGGAGTCCAGGAAGTAAACACACAGAGGAGCAGAGCAGCTGAGCCTGGAGAGAATCAAGACCCGGGGAGAGAGACAGAGCCAGTTGCCTGATAGTCTACAGCTGGCCTTGTGGAGAGAGGCAAAGCCTAGAGAGACCATAGTCTACAGCTGACCTTGTGGGGAAAACAGAAGCTGAGCCTGGAGAGAAATGAGCCCCAGGAAGTGAGGAACCCAGGAAGCCTGAACCTTGGCAGAAGTCGGCAGCCATCTTGCTCCAACACGTGGCAATAAACTTTGGTGAGGGAAGTAACTTACGTTTTATGGCCTGGTAACTGTAAGCTTCTACCCCAAATAAATACCTTTTATAAAAACCAACCAATTTCTGGTATTTTACATCAGCAACCCTTTGGCTAACTAATACAGAGGGCAATTTGGTAAAATACATTAAAATTACAGATACAAGTATGTTGTGAACTAGAGAAATTCATTGTACACATATACTAGCATAGGAGTGATATAAGACAAGTGTGAGGTTATCCATTACAGTAGTGTTCATAATAGTAAGCAACTGGAAACCACGTAGATATTTAGGGAACAGGTTAAATATATCATTATGCATATTCATACAATGCAGCTAAAAAAATGAAGAAGCTTAAAAATATAATTGTTATGAAGTGAAAATCAATATACTTTAATTGAAAAAAGCAAGAAGCAGAACAATAAGTATAATATGCTACCATTTGTGAGAAAAAGGGAGGAAAATAATATCTGCATGTGTGTGCCTGAATATCATGAAATATCACTGGTATGATACAATAGAAAGTGATAACATTGGTTACGCCTGGAGGAAGTAACTTGGTGTCTGAGGGACACAGTTGGGAAGGAGACTGTTCATTATATTTCTGTAGTGGGTGCTGTGGGGAGTGTGAGGTTCTCATTGAGGTCCCTCTCTAGGAATTGCCCTCAGCCTGCCTCAATGACCAGTTAGTTGATGGAGAGAAGGGGTTATCAAGGCTGGGCCTCCCTTAACTCCAGGTAGGACAAATCTGAAATGTAATCCCCAGCTCCAGAACTCCACATGGGTCATGGGATTATGTTATTGGTTGAGGGCTTTGTTTTTAACTGCATCACAGTTCGGCTTCTATTTAACCCTGTTTCTTTCACTCGCCCATTAACATTGACCCCCAGGGCTCTCCCCAGTACATTTCCTGTATGCAAATCTCTGTCTCAGAGTCAATTTTCTGGGGAACCCAGCCTAAGACAATACTCTTTTCAACCATTTGAATTTTGAACCTTTTTTTTTTTGTTCTTGACCATTCATATAAATGATTAACTACATAAATTTTAAATTATTTTTGATCTATTAAATTAAGTTTTCCCCCATATTACTGATGTTAACTTTCTTTTCAATCTGACAATAAGGTTACCATTTCATAACTTGTCTTATTTTGTTCATGGCTTCTTATATATGGAATGATTTTTAGTGGGGGAGCACATCTTTCAATCAATATTTTTGAGCACGAAGTATGTTCAAGAGCTGTGCTGGGTATCCTGGAATGTGCAGGGAGATATGAAATTTGATCTTTGTTCTTAAGTCAGATGAAAGGACATTAAGCAATGTAACATAAATGAGCAACAGAGCCAGACATTCCTTGGGTAAAATCTCTGCTTGGATTCATATTAGCATCACCTTTGGCCAATTCACTTAACTTCTCAGAGACTCAATGCCTTATCTATAAAATATAATTAAAATACCTACCACTCAAGATTATTGCTAAAATATGGTAATTTTAAAACACATAATAGAGGGTCAGACTATAACAAGCACTCAGTGTGTTTGAAAAATAATAATCAGGGAAGTAATACATAACCCATGAAAATATAGACAAGAAATGCTAAGACTAAATTGATAGTGTAGACAATCTTTACTATGGAATTCAGAGGAAGGATACCATTTTGAGGAGCATGCAGCATGGATTGAAGAAATAAGAACTGAAGCTAGATCCTGAAAGGTACGAAGTTATGGAAAGTTATGGAGAAGAACTGGAGTGTTATCCCAGCATGAGATAATAATGATATGGACATAGAAGTGAGCTGAAAATGTTTGGTTATAGCCAAGAGCCCATCTGGAGTAGAGAACATGGTGTTGGAAAGATAAATTATGGTCAGATTAGAGAGGAAATTAAATGCCAGGCTAATGAGTGTGGGTTTTGCTCATAGGAAGCTTCTTTAAAATTACGAGCAGGGTAGTAGCATGATGGAAGTAGCATTTTAGATTGATGACATACTGGCAGCCAGCCATATGGAATGGGGTCAGCAAGAGAGGCAAGGAGGTCAGAGAGTAGCTTAAGCTGTAGGACCAGCCATAAGTAATAAGGATATTGAATAGAGTGCTGACAGTGAAAAGAGAATGGAATGAGGGAGAAAGAGGTGATAAACGTGAAAAAAAGAACTGACAAAAGGTAATTTTGCTTGGAACATGCTGATGGGTGATGATGAGAGAGTCCACAGAGATGACAAGCACAGCTTAAGCCTGGGTGACTAGATGAGTAATAGTCCCATTGAGCAGATGGAGGGCAGCGGAGAAAAATGCCTTAGCAATTTGGGAGAAATATGATTCATTTATATTCGTCCACAGTGAGATTGAAGTGAAGGTGAGATAATATAGTGGAAAGGTCCACCATGAAGTTAGAAATCTAAGCCTGGCACCCAAGAATAACAACAGGGCTGGGGTTGTAGAACCAATATTCATTGGCAGATGACACAGCTGAAGGCTTGAGGTGAGACATTTTGTAATGAGAGTGGCAAAGTATCAATAACTACAACTTGGGCCATGCTCATATTAAGAGAAGGAGATGAATCTAGTGAAGGAGATAGAGAAAGAAAAGTCAGAGAGATTTGATAAGAACTAAAATAGTATCATGCTATGAGAGTGGAAGGAGAAGGGAGTGTCAAAAATAAGGTGAAGGCAGGAGATCGACTGTATCAAATACTGCAGAAAGGTCAAAGAAAATGAGAAATTTATAATGTCAATGGGGGCCCGGCTAGATAGCTCAGTGGATAAAGAGCGCGCTGGGATACCACATGGGAGGCCCCAGGTTCGGTTCCCGGGGACCTCTCCTAGCGGGCAGACCGCCTTGAGAATGGCAAGCCGCCATGGGCGGGCCCGAGCCGCCGTGGGCAGGGCAAAAAGCTGCCACGGACAGGGCAAGAGCCGCCACGGGCAGGGCAGGTCGCCTGTGAATGGAGCGCAGCCAGCCACCCGCGAACTGAAGCAAGAGCCGGCTGTGAATAGAAGCAGAAGCCGCCCACAAGCGGGGAAAGCCGCGCCTGCGCAGTGACCAAGTCTCGGCGCGTCGCCGCAACGGGGGGGGAAGGGGAGATATGTAATAATAAAATAAATAAATCTTAAAAAAAAAATAAATAAATAATAATGTCAATGGATTCAGTACTTATGAGGTCAGTGTATATTCTGCATATTGGCTTCAAAATGCTAGGAGGGCTGATTGCAAAATGGGAAAGCATTACAGGTGGTGGTGCAAACTGTGGGCCCTGAGATCAGGCTGCCGGAGTTTAAATCCTATATCTGCTGTAAGCTAGCTATGTGATCTTATGCAAGATGCTTAACTCCTTTATGTTTCGGTTTCTCCATCTTTAAAATGGGTATAATGGAAATAATATCTCCTACTTCCTAGGGCTTATATGAGGCTTAAAAGACAATGTATATAAATTGCCTAACACAGTGGGGACAAAGAGTAGACCCTCAAATGTTATTTATCGTTTGTGGTTATGGTATAACTGTTATTGGAAATTGGTGATTTTGGACAAGGATGTTGTTAGGGAAAAGCAGAAGTAAATTTGGGGCATCCTCTTAGTCATAGGTGTGTGCAAATTTGGAGACAAATTAGAAGGAACCAAGGCAAGAGTAGAAGTTGAAGATGCCAAGGAAAAGGAAATGTAAAAAGCAAAGTCCTGAGGAGAAGAGGAAAGTATAGCATTAAGAATTCAGACTAGGGGGCCGGCTGTAGCCCAGTGGATAGGGTGCCAATTCACCACATGGGAGGCCCCGGGTTTGGTTCCCGGGGGCCTCTCCGAGTGGGCAGACTGCCTTGAGAGGGCAAGCTGCCATGGGCGGGACGTGGGCAGGGCAAAAAGCCGCCATGGGCAGGGCAAGCCACCTGCAAACAGAGCAGAGCCGCCCAGGAGCAGAGCAGAGCTGCCTGTGAGCGGGGCAAGCTGCCTGCGCGGCGAGCTGACTCAGCGCATCGCCACAACAGGGGGAGACAAAGCAGACACAGAAGAATGCAAAAAAAAAAAAAAAATGAACACAGCAAGAACAAGCAGAAAGGGGGGATATGTAACAACAACAAAAAAGAATTCAGACTAACTAATTAACCTGAGAAAGAAGGACCCAGACTTCATCTGAAATGGCAAAAAAAGAGAGGCAGTTTCATCAGTTTTGAAGGGATGGCAAGAAAACACATACTTGAGGACTTCCCCCCCCCCCCCCCAGTAAAGGAAGCAATGAGGCCATTGGCAAAAATTGAGAAGAGTTGAGTGGGACAGAGGTCTATTCCAGCATTATCAATGTTTCATAACAAATTCATTTTCTTAAACTTTATACTTCTTTTAGATTTTTTTATTCCATAACGGCTCCAGGTAGAAAATAAAAAGTTAAAAACAATCATGAAATATTATAGCCGTATCAATGCTAGGAGCTAGCAGTAGAAGCCAGTACTCAGCCTAAGTCAGCTTGTTTATTGTTGGGACACAATCAGGAAGAACCAACCACAGCTTCTTCAAAGATCTAAGTAAGGTATACTTTCTTATCTGATTGTTTGAACAATAAGCCAACAGCTTATAAAGTCTGACTTCTCAAGGTCCCTTCAAAGTTCCTTTTAGATCTGTGGTTTAGAAAGCTTTCCCCTTTCACCTAGAATAACATCTAATATTGGGTGGTTTCTAGGTTTAACTTCTCTACAGAACACAAATAATCAAAAGCAAGTTGCCTTCTCAGTTTAAAAAATCATTTTAACCAAAGTTAATATCGAGTGTGAACAGACCAACTAAATCTGTTGACTTGAGTCCTTGCTTCCCGAATGGCTTTTGGCCAATTGCAGGGGAACATGCAGTCATTCTCTGGAATGGTCCTGGCAGAGGCAAGATGTCATCCATGCGGGCTATCATCTGCCTTCTGAGTTCTCTATATGCAACAATTTCTCTTGCTGTGACAGCCTCAAATATTAATCCAGACAGTATGTTGGGAAGAGTTTCTTCTGAAGGGATACATGCCTGTTTGATCCCAAGGTAACTTGGGAATTTCAGATGCTTTTAAACAAGCAGAAGGAAAAAAAATCTGGTGAAGATAAAGTGCTGTGTGCCATAGCTAGTTGTTATTCTTTTTTAAAAAAATTTATCCTATTCTTTTTTTCCCATATAATAAACTTTATTTATAGAGAAATTTTAGATTGCATAAAAATTACATAGAAAGTATAGGGGATTCCCATATACCTCACAGCCTCCCCTCATTTTCCCCTATTAATAACATCTTACATCATTGTGGTACATTTGTTATACTTGATAAGCAAATATGGAAGCATTGCTAGTAACAAAGGTATATAGTTTACATTATGGTTTACACTTTTGACTGTACAGTTTTATAGGATTTGACAAAATGTGTAATGGCCATATTGTCATTGCAATATCATGCAAAACAATTCCAATGCCCTAAAAATGTGCTATGTTTCACTTATTCTTTCCTCCCCCTCCCCCGAGAATCTCTGGTAACCACTATCTTTATATCAATGTTATAAGTTATTCCATACTAATAATATAATAATAAGTCTACTTTGGTCCATGTATTCCCTTCTTATGTTTGTTCATTATTCAGTCTTGAGGATTTGGGGATGGTGATGCCTGCTCTGCTTCAGATCAAGGGTTAGCTCTTATGGAGCAGATGGAAGGACCTGTTTTGCTTGCAGTGGTAGATACTCTTTGTTTTTGGGGATGGGGGTTGCCCATCATCATTATTTTGTTAGTTGTCCTGGTGAGTCTGATGAACTGGAGGGTAGGTTTTGGCTGCAACTCTACTGAGATTCATGGCTCAACCAGCAAATGAACAGACTGAAGATTTAAGTCTCTGGTACATATATTTAATGAGTATAGAACTATTTTAGGTTCAAATAAAGGGGGTATAAAATCATGTGTTAGGGAAATTATAAATGAGTCCAACTCTGTTACATTGGGGGAATAAATTATCACATATTCCAAGTAAGGCCCACTGATGGGGTGCTGATTTCATGGGGTTGTGTGCCTTGCCTGTAGTGTCTGGATGTCTCTCAAGCCCTCAGGAGCCCTGTTTTGGTTTTGTTTACTGTGATAGTGAGATCTGCCTGAGATGTGCATAGATGTAACCTCTGAAATGCGTTCCCTATTCACTTTTAAATCTCTTACAGATCCTTTTGTATTTAATGTTTCCCAGTTTTGGTCAAGATCTTTTTTCAAATACATCATTGGTTGGTGTTTGTTATTAATCCCTCAGTGCCAGGAAGGCTCATCCCCAGGAGTCATGTCCCATACCAGCAGCAGGGAGGGTGGGAGATAATTTGTTTGCTGAGTTTGGCTTAGAGAGAGGTCACACTTGAATAACAATGAGGGTTTCAGGAGGTAACTCTTAGTTAATAATTATTGTTAGGCTAATTTTCAATTTTATAAGAATAAGCTTCATAAATACAAACATTAATATCATAGGCTTGGCATATTGGTCTGTTGATGTTCCTATATGGTCCAGACCAGCAGGCAGGGTTCTTAAAACAAGCCACCAAAAGGAATAAGCTCTGTGCTGTGGCTTTCAGTAATTCATTACTTTATTATGCATTATATTATTATTAAGGCATAAAATGTTTAATCTGCCCTACTCCTACCACCTGGAACCCATTCCAGACCTTCATTAATTTTCATTGATCTTAGAGCAGCCTTACAGCTGCCCCTCTCTCCTTAATTCCAGTCTCTTTCCTCTCCCATCTACTCTCCCCAGGGTTGTCAGATTGATCTTCCTGAAGCATTGCTATGATCACTTCATTTTCCTGTCCAAATCCTCCACTGGCTCCCCACGGCCTGGCTTGCTTACTGGGGCCAACAGATATCATAAATGAGTGAAGTGGGCTGAATAAAGTGAAACAGGCATACTTTGGATACGAAAGCTTAGAAACAATCTTAACTTCTATAGGGAAATGCTTTCTTCCATTTATCTTGAAAATGGAGGACTTCTAGATCTACAGTTTGCTTCCCTCTTTTCGTGGAAACTTGTTACAAAAAATAATTCATTTCACTCTCAGCTCTGCTATAAGATCATATCTCCCTCTAGACTGTAATTTTGTTGAGTACAGAGTCCATGTCTCAACCAACTTTGTGTTTCCTTGGCATATACCTTATTGCCTTATTTTTATTAAGTGCCCAATGTAAATTTGTTGAATATGTGAATAAATTAGTGAATTAAACAATAAAAATAATAATGTGAAAGATTGAAGTAACAAGGTTTATTTCAGTATATGTGATCATTGATCAATTACTTATTTAATAACCACCTATTAAATAACTTCTGCAATCTGGAAGTGCAGTTTACGTTCATTCCACAGATAATGATTATGTATTTTATGGGCAAGGCTAGTGAGAGCTGTGGAGGATACAGTGGAAACAAGAGATGAGGCCCTTGCCCTTAGGGGCTAAAAGTCTAGTAGTGGGAAAATCAGACAACCAGCTACTAGGAATACAATGAATTATCTAGTTATGACCATGATAATGTTAAAAAGAAAAAGGATAGAGGTATAAGAGAAAAAAGTAGAGAGATCTAAGATGGTTAGGAGGTCTGACGTAGTGACTTACCAAGACTAAATACCACTGGTTTTAAGGTGTGAGATGCATTTTGTTCCTTTTGGAGAAAAGGCATGGTCTTACCAATGCCTTGATTTTTTTAATTTTTAAAAATTTTATTGTGATAACATATGTACAACTCAAAATATCCCACTCCATCTTTCAAGTGTATAATTCAGTGGTATTAATTACAGTCTCCATGTTGTGCAACCGTCACCCTCCTCCATTGAGCCAAAACTCTCCCCTCCCCCAGCCACTGGTAGCCTCTAAACTTTTTTTTCTTTCAATTTTTATTCTAGTAATGTAAATAAGACCTAAAATTTCCCCTCTTAACCACATTCACATATATAATTCGGTGCTATTAATTACATTCTCAGCATTGTGGTACAATGACTACCATCCATTGCCAAAACTTTACAATCAATCCCAAGAGTTCTGTACAATTTAGCTTTACTTCCCCATTCTCTACCTCCAACCCAGCCCCTGGTAAACTGTATTCTGGATTCTGACTGTATAATTTTGTTTATTCTAATTATTTCGTATCAGTGAGATCATACAATATTTATCCTTTAGTGTCTGGCTTATTTCACTCCCCATGATGTCATCAAGTTTCATCCATGTTGTTGCATGTTCATTCATTTATAATGCTGAATAATATTCAACACATTTTGCTTATCTATTCATTGGTTGATGGACACTTAGGCTGCTTCCATCTTTTGGCCATTGTGAATAATGCCGCTCTGAACATTGGAGAAGGAATATGTTTGAGTTCCTGCTTTCAATTCTTTTGGGCATATATACCTAGTAGTGGAATTGCCGGGCCATGTGGTAATTCTATACTTAACTTTCTGAGGAACTGCCAAAGTGTCTTCCATGGCAACTGTACCATTTTATATTCCCACCAGCAATGAATGAGTATTCCTCTTTCTCTACATCCTCTCCAACACTTGTAATTTTCTGTATTTTTATTAGCCATTTTAGTGGGTGTGAAACAGTATCTCATTGTGGTTTTGATTTCCATTTCCCTAATAGCTATGACATTGAGCATCTTTTCATGTGCTTTTCAGGCATTTGTATATCCTGTACTCAAGTCTTTTGCCTGTTTTTAATTGATTTGTCTTTATTTTTGAGTTGTACACTTTATATATTCTGGATATTAGATTAGTGGTTATGTAGGGCTGAGGAAGGAATGCTAAGTGGTATAGAGTCTTTCTTTTTGAAGTATTGAAATTGTTCTAAAATTTTTGAGATGATGAGTGTACAACATTGTGATTATAGTAAATGCCATTGATTATACACTTTGGATAGATCATATGGTATGTGAATATATCTCAATAAAACTGCTTAATAAACAAGTAAATAATTGTGCAAGAATAGCCAGAATAGCAGCTGTGTATAGCAGGGAAATCAGAGAGATTAAAATGTAAGGAATTTCCTTGTTTGTCTGTTTTGTGTTTATTATTATTATTGAAATAATGAAAAAGCTTTAATAATGATTGGAGTGATGAATGCACAACTATGTGATTATACCAAATACCATTGATTGTACACTTTGGATAAATTGTATCCTTTATTAGTATGTATTAATAAAATTTGTTTTAAAAAAAATCCTTATTGGATATGTGGTTTCCAAATATTTTCTTCCATTGAGTAGGTTTTCTTTTCATTTTTGTGATAAAGCCTTTTTATGTGCAAAAGTTTTTAATTTGCATGGGGTCCCATTAACCTACTTTTTCTCTTGTTAATGTGCTTTGGGCAAGTCTAAGAAACCATTGCCTAATACAAGATCCTAAACATGTTTCCCTTCATTTTCTTCTAGGAGTTTTATAGTCTTAGTTCTTACATTTAGATCTTTGATCCACATTGAGTTAATTTTTGCATATGGTATGAGATAGAGGTCTCCTTCATTCTTTTGCATATGGATATCCAGTTTTCCCAGCACTATTTGTTGAAGAGACTATTCTTTCCCAATTGAGTATACTTGACAGCCTTGTAAAAATCAATCGGCTATAGATATGAGGTACTCTTTTTGAACCCTCAATTAGATTCCATTGGTTTCTCTCTCTCTCTCTCTCTCTCTCTCTCTCTATATATATATATATATATATATCTTCGTGACAGTACTGTGATGCTTTGAACACTGTACTACTGCAAGAATTTTTGAAGTCAGGAAGTGTGAGTCTTTCAACTTCATTCTTCTTTGTCAAGATGGTTTTGGCTATTTGGAGCCCCTTATACTTCCATATAAATTTGATGATTGGTTTTTCCATTTCTGTAAAGTAGGCTGTTGGAATTTTGATTGGGATTGTGTTGAATCTGTAAATCATTTTGGGTAGAATTGATATCTTGACAATATTTAATCCATGTTCTAATCCATGAACATAGAATGTCCTTGCATTTATTTAGATCTTCTTTGATTCCTTGTAGCAATGTTTTTTAGTTTTCCTTATATCCTTGGTTAAATTTATTCCAAGATACTTGATTCTTTTAGTTGTTATTGTAAATGGAATTTTTTCTTGATTTTCTCCTCATATTGCTCATTACTAGTAGATAGAAACACTACTGATTTTTTGCATGCTGATCTTGTACTCTGCCACTTTGACTTTGCTGAATTCATTTATTAGTTCTAGTAGCTTTGTTGCAGATTTTTCAGAACTTTCTCTATATAGGATCTTGTCCTCTGCAAATACTGAAAGATTTACTTCTTCCTTTCCAATTTGGATGCCTTTTTTTTCTTCTTTTTCTTGCCTGGTTGCTCTGGCTAGAACATCTAGTACAATGCTGAATAACAGCTGTGACAGTGGACATCCTTGTCTTGTTTGAGACCTTAGAGGGAAAACTTTCTGTCTTTCACCACTGAGTATGATATTATTAGTGGGTTTTTCATATATGCCCTTTAGTGTGTTGAGGAAGTTTCCTTCTATTCCTAGTTTTCTAAGTGTTTTTTTTTTTTTAAAGATTTATTTATTTTATTACATATCTCCCCTTCCCCCCCGTTGCGGCGACACGCCGAGACTTGGTCACTGCGCAGGCGCGGCTTTCCCCGCTTGTGGGCGGCTTCTGCTTCCATCACGGCCGGCTTTTTCAGTTCGCGGGTGGCTGGCTGTGCTCGATTTGCAGGCGACCTGCCCTGCCCGTGG
>PVKH010000805.1:0-34229 GCA_004027955.1 Chaetophractus vellerosus | reverse complement strand
GGTAATTGTGCCCAGCTGTTGGGTCCAGCAAGCCTGGGGCTAATTGCATCTGCATCAATCAGCAAGATTGGATGAAGAATGGATGACGCTGTTATCCATTCAGTTGACTGCTTATAAAAGGGAACTGATTTCAAAATTCGGAGAGAATTTCCCAGCTCGTCGTTTGACAGCGAACTTCTCCCAGGAACTCATCGAGGACCCTTCATCAGTCTTTCATCAGAGCCCCTGGCTTGCAGCCTGCCGGCGGAACCTGGACTTGTGTATCCCCACGGTCACGTGAGAGACTCTTATAAAATCTTATATTTTTAACAGAGATCTCATGTTGATTCTGTTTCCTGAGAGAACCCTGACTAGAACAGTACTCCTAAAGAGTAGTAATCCCAAATACGTGTTAAATGTTTGTCTGCATAAACTGCTAAATTAGAGCTTAACCGCATTTATACTGCTCAAGGAATCCTAATTGGTTGACGATTACTAATAAAAGTGTTTCCAGAAATGAGCTTGCATATTACAGGCAACACAGATTCCAGATGAAATCTTAAAAGCAGTAAAATCAGAGATGTGAAATGATGGAGAGCTTGAAGACAACCATACCAAAGGGGTAAGAATTATGAGCCAAATTAATGAGCTCTAGGTTTCTGTTGATGTGCCATAATTCTTTTTGTATTTGTTTCTTCAGTGTCAGTGTGTATTTTGATGCCTCCAGATGGTAATATTAAATTGATAAATGAAAAATTTTAAAAGAGCTCTATCCAAATGGCCAAAAAATTAAATAAGCACTTATATTAATAAATAATTGTGGCTGCTAACAAGACAAATTAGTGTTATGAGTGTTAAATCTTTAAAATGATGAAAATTGTAACTTTTGACTAATGAAATTACTACGAACTTCTTTTAAAAAATTATTTTTGCCTAAATTGAAATGAATAGTTTATTCTTCACAGAATGGGGTGAAGAATGTGAATCTTAAATGAATATTAAAAGAAGTAACAGGTTTATGGAAGTGCTGACTAAGATTTGATAAGTTTGTTCAAGGAAGTGTGTTTTGTCCTAAGATAAGATGGCTGGTTTTTTCATAAAAGCAGAATGGAAGTATGTAGGACAAAACTTGAATGCATATGGCAAGTTGTAGAAACTATTGCAGAAGGTAACATTAAGTAAGGGAATGTGTTCTGTGAAGGCGGAATTTGTCTTGAAGCAACTACACTCTATGTGGTTATGAATACTTATAAGAAATTTGTAGACACATTGCTTAAACTGAAATATTCAAATGGATAATTATAGGAAGTCATTATTAAATTGAAACTGAATTGATGACAATAACAATAAGAAACTTCATAACAGGAAAACCTGTCAGAGGCCACCTCAATCTCCATATTAATGTGGTGATAGGGAGAAGATCATTTTGATTCCATTGGAATCTTAAGTTTTCATAAAATGTTGGAGAATAGTAGTCTTTTTTGTACTGCTAATATAAAATACCTATTAATTAATGTAATGATGGTAAAGGTGTAAAAGTGAAAAGTAAAGTAATGAAATGGTTAAGTTTATTTAATATGTTATATGTTAAATGGAAAGTGTTTTAAAATGTTATAAAATTAAAAGGAATTCTTTAACCCTCTGTTAATTAAAGTTGTATGAGTAAAAATATTCATATGAATACTTAAAGATTGTATAAGATTCCTGGAAATTTAACAATGTTTTGTCATAAGATTAGATAAAAGTATAACGTTGTTAATCATGGTTTGAAAAAAAAAACAATTGGTATGTTTCACCGAAAACAACCTCTCCACCTAAAAATCAAGAGGCGGATGCTTTAGCTCATGGTGTTCATCTGATTTGCCCACCTCCGCTAAAGAAGCAGCTCTATGGCTGCAGAAAGAGAGTGGCCATTGAGGACTGACAGGGATGGTGCATAACAGTAGATTATCTGAATTAAAGTAACACTACTGCTGTATGCAACAGTCCCAAATACTGCTAGCTTGTTGCAAGAAATTAATATCCAGTTATGTCACTGTCACTGTGTTTTAGAACTTGCTAAGGTTTTCTTTAGTATCTCTTTAGGCAAGTCAAGCCAGCCTGCATTCGCCTTCATGTGAGAAGGCCAACGGTAGATTTTGCAGAACTTCCCCAAGGCTGTGTTCATAGCCAAACCATCTGTCCTGGCCTGGTGGCAAAGAATCTGGCTGCATGGAAGAAACCTGTGTCTGTAACCCGATTGGTGATATTATGTTAACCAGTAATCCTTTTTTTTTTTTTTTCAGAATTAAAAGAAGCATCAGAGACAATGGTATCTTATCTGAAGAGCCTGGGATGGGCAAACAAGTGGGGCAAGCTACAAAGTCCTGGCTGTCTATAAATTCTTAATTCTTGTTTAACTGAGTAAAACAAAAACTATACCCTCTGCTCTAATTGATAAAGGACAATGTTTTCTCATATTAATAAAGTTTGTAATGTTCTTAGGGTACTAACGACCCTTCATCCCTCATTTAGCTCAAATGTTAAAATCATGGTATATGTTAATAAAGAAAAAAAACAGAAAAAGAAAAAAAAAGATGTGCATGGAAATAAGAACACCCCTCCCCGCCCACTTTTTAAACAATAACACAAGTTGAAGCAGTAAGGGGAGGGGGGTGGGGCAGTAGATCTTAACTTACCCTATAAATTGGATGTAGCCAGTACCAATATTGGCTTTGGGTGGGGTTTGTGGCAAAGGCAACATTCTAAAGAAATACCCATTGAGTTTAAGTCACAATTGTAGGAAAGGGCCAAAGTACAATATAGGCCCTTAGGAAAGCAAATATGTGCAACAATACCATGCCCCGTTGCAAGTAAAAAGCTTAACCCAATAGTGTCCAATCACTCTGAAGACTGCCATCCTTATCCAGGGGTGGATTGCAGATACTGAAAGTGAGACAGGAATAATGGACTGTCATGGACTGCCCTCTGTTGGGGACAGATCTATGGAAGAACATCTGGGATGCCTGCCAGCAGTGGCAGGAAACTATCATGTCCCTGCCCCCTCCTCTAACATCTCCTCGGGACTGTTGAGGCAGATGCCCTCGCGAAGATCCAGAGCCATACCAGTGAGACCTGAGAAGCAGCAGAGTGGCTCCACCAGAAAGGCGAGCAGCGCGGATACCAGACCTTGTGGTGCCCAGCCCAGCAGTTCCAACTGTCTGTTACTCGCCAGCAGCTCACAGACATCACCCACGAGTGCCCTTCGTGCTCACTCCAATGACTGTGGCTTCAGTCCCCTCCTGCCCTGAGAAGGGGCAAGGTGTGCTTTCAGTGCTGCAGACACTGCAACGGGACTCTTGTAATCGGATCCTTACAACCATGGACTAAGTTTAAATTCAGTGTTGTGGGCTGTGGCCAGAGCTCCAGTTAAGATGCTAACAGCAGGGCCAATGAAGTCATTGAGATAACATTGAGTTAAAGTGCCAGCCGCCCCACAGGGAAGTAGTAAAAATTTATTGTTGCCTGTGCCTCAAACTATACAAAATGGAGGAAAATGAGGTCATTCTGATCATGGTACTGGTCTATGCGGCCTTACTGGTTGAGAATCTTAAGTCCATGGAAAATAAAAGTCATCCAGAACTGTTAAAATATCACCTAAGCCCTGCAGCACATGGCATCTCAGATTACAGATATTGGAACTTTAGCCCATGAACCTATTAGTAATTGGTTTTCCACTTTAAGCTCGACCTGGAAGAAGGCATTAATAGGTATTGCTATTGTATTGTGCTGTATTGTATTAAGTTGTTGCTGGATCACTTGGTGTTACTCATTCTATTTATAATCTGTTACTAATATTTCTGGTGTTAGGGTAAGATTTGTTCAAAATGGATATGTAGAATGATTAAATTTGTAGGCACCTGTTGTGAGTACCATGGCTCCTGATGATTGATCTTAAATATAAGGGGCACCTGTTGTGAATATGGTGCCTTCTAAGAACTTGTGGATACCTGTTGTAAGTGCGGTACCTTACAAGTCAGGGTTGTTTTTCTTTTCTTATTTCCTTACAGCACTGGAAAAATGTGTTGTTTTTCTTTTGTATATATAAATTCCCAATTCTTGGGACTGAATGATGTACTATAAGAAAATTATTATTAAGAATTGTAAATTCATAAGCTTTATAATCAATAGTCTCTGGTGTTTTAGGCTAGAATTGTGAATGATTAACCTCTCATTTGTCCTTTGGAATGTTATAATGCAGGCAACCCATCATCCATTACCGAAAAAGAAATGTTTTAAAGTAGCTAGTCACCAGACGTGATATTTACACATCCTGTTTGTATGCCCTGTAAAACTAAAAGCTAAAAACCTTTATGTTCCTGTTCAGTGTACCATAAATAGAATAGAACAAAGACCATTTGAGACACGGTGTATCTCTGTGGAGGGCTAGCCACCCCTGGCCGAATGGATTTGGTTACTTTCGGTGAGGTTCTTCTTCACGAGTTGCAAGACTCATTGGAGTTTTGAGATTCGGAACTCCTTGAAAGGGATGGTCCTCAAGCTGCCAGTTAGAACCTCACCCAGGAGGGAACACCTTGCCTGAGACCATTTTTCTAATCAAAACTCTGATCAAAAGGGCCCCCAGTTCAGATGTTGAGTTTCCCCCCATTTGGTGAGTGGTTGTTTATACCTTCATTCTTTCCTAAGTCTTTAATTAATTACTCTTCTTTTTCATGATTGCTCAATTGTTATAATCATTTAATATAACCTGAAACTCATTTGATTGAATAAAACTGCCTTTGCTTAACATTTGGAGTTTGTGCCTCTTCCTTACCAGAACAGTGGTTTATATTATCCACAAGAAATTAAGTTACATGATAGGGAAGCTGTACTAGAGCAAACAATATGCAATCAAATCAGGATAGCCTTGTGCAGGGGAATTTCCTGGGGGTATTTGTATATGGAAGGAACTTTTAGGCACCTCATCTCACTGGGTCAACTGCTGTACCTTCTGCCATGCCAGCCTCATGTGTGAGAATCCAGTAACAGATAGCAAAAAGAATATGAAGAAAATATAGATATTACCAAACTTTAGTTATTTGGGTTTAAGTATTTAGGAAAAGAGTAGTTTTAAAATGCTTCTGTGCTGTGTTGGGTGTCTTTAAGAATGCTTTTTTAGAAAAAAAATGATCAATTTTATCGATACATATTAATAAAGCATACAGTTCACCCAAAGTGTACAATCAATGGTATTTGTTATAATCACGTAGTTGTGTGTTCATCAGTTAAATCATTATTAGAGCATTTTCATTATTTCAATAATAACAAACAATGCTTTTGATCTTGCTGAAAAATCATCTGAAGTTTAGAAATTTTAAGTCATGATACTATATTTGTTTCCCTCAAAATATGCAGCAAAAGGATAGCCACCTAAGACTCTGTAATGGACACCTATATGGTGTTATAAATCACTATCAATCTCTTTTATTGTAGCATTCAGGAATTTATTCTTAAGCAAAAATATATGTAAATAAATATAAATAATAAAATTTAAGGTGATAAATTCTTATTTCGTTGTACATCTGATTAGGAAGATGACAATTCTCATTTTGGGGCAACATCTTTAAATGTATTTGATCATGTTGAATTTCAAGAAAAAAAATGAATCAACAAAGATCAACATTCTCCTAAAAACTGTGATAAGAATAATAATAGTAACTGTGCTAATAATATCAACAACCATAATAATTACAAGCAGTAAACATAGTAAGCCAACATTTGCTGGGTGTCATGCTCTACCTTTTAACTTCAGTTAGTTCTCAAATTATCCCCAGAAGCATGAATTATTTATGGCCTATAAAACAAAGTATCCAGAAACTTTGAGATTTTAAATCATTCCTTCAATAACAACTGGTTAGGAAATGGTATAGTCAGACCTAAACTTAAATCTATATTACCTCAAATTCCCATGCTGTTAACTTCTATATTAAATCAGATATAATGATATTATTTTCAAATGCCAAATTCATAGAAGAAATTTACATGGGCGAATTGGGATAGTCATTTCAAAAAGAAATATGCTTTATTCCATTTCCATGTACACTTAATACATGGAAAATGTATAGGTAAATATACATTTAAAGTTTATCATACAAAAAAATTAATCTATAATAACTTGGATTTTCTAGTATACCTATTCTATAATTGGATATTAAAGAAAGTATTGCTTTCTTTCTTTTTAATTTATAAAACCAAACATAGTCATTGCAGAAGATGTCAACAGAGACATGCGCTAGAAAATAAATTTTATTGACACAATCTTTCCATCAAAGGAAAATTTCCAGCAATATTTTGTTGAATTACTTTCTAAGTTTTTACCAATGCACAGGTGCACATTCCCACTTAAATACATCATACTCATCTCTTTTAACATTTTACAGAAATGGTATCATATCTAAATTTTTCAGTGAATATTGTTACCAAGCAAGGCTTGTTGCCCAATGCACATGGAGAGCAATACTATGACATTGATATTTTGAGGAGAGATAGCTTTATTGTGAGTTTGACAGGCAAGGAGACAGGAAACAAGGCTCAAATCTGTCTCCCTGATCTGGAAGCCAAGGAAGGTTTTATGTGAAGGAGAGATGAGGGCAGCAGCAAGGATGCCTTTTTTGGCATGGCCTCTTTGGGTAATTGCAAAGTTGTCCAAACATGGTAGAGTAGATTTTAGACTGGATCTTCTTTATTGAAGGCCCTCTCACATTTTATTTCCTTCCGATGTCTTTCTGATCTTGTTTTAGTTACGAGGGAGGTGATGTTGATTCCTGATGTTACAAAGGTCATCTAAGGACAGGAGTCTGCATTTCCATGCATGCTTGAGTTACAAAACTTGAGGTTATACGTGCCTGCCTGTAAAACAATCAAAGAAGAAAAGGTCCCAGAAAAAGTAATAGCAATAAACCTGTTTTAGCCTGCCCATCCTTTCAATATTACATCATTAGAATTAAACAGACATTACAAGATTAATCAATATTGTGATTAAACATTATTTAAAAAAATGTTCAATATTTTCTTACTCTTCTGGATTATGCATTTGTAGACACAGCATGCTTTATCTTGAAATATAAGAAGAATCTCTCCTGAAATCAAAATTAAGTTAATAGAACCTCTCACTGATAATAAACAATGTATTTTGGAATGAAGGAAACTAAACAGTCATTATTAATAGCTAATATGGCACTTTACCTTAATATCAAAGGGATGATGCTGAAAAAATACTTGAATTAATGAAGACTTATCAGAAAAATGTAATTAGAAAATATATTAAGGCATCTTAATTGGAACTACTGTACCAAAGTGTAAATCAGGGAGGAACTGCATTGGGCCCCTAGTACAGGAAAATATATATGACCAAAAAAAAAAAGGAAAAAAAAGAACAGGGAGGTAACCTCAGTTTTATGAATGGCAAAAGACAATTCATCAATTATATCATGTTTCTAAATAAAAATTTTTAATTGTAATCAAGAAAATCTATAAAATTTAAATAATCCGCCCCAAAATGCAAAAGCAATCTTGAAGGAATTTCATAAATGAAATTACAATTGCATTTGGAAGTGAAAAGATGGTCTATTAAATAAACTATGTAGGTAAATTTGTTTTATATTAGAAAAAATTTTTTTCACACTATATTAATGAAGAATTTGAGATGGAGGACAATTTTTATAATCTTGAGAGAAGGAGAATTTTTAAAAATAATCTTGTACTTGGTAAAATAAAATCCTGAGGAAACATAAAAAATGATTTGTATTTAATTTCAAAATTTTAAATACCTGCATCACACTATAAACTAAAAACAAATTTATAAAGCAAATGGCAAGACGAGGAATTTATTTGCAGCATTATATAAGACAAATGTGTTGTATCCAGAATTAGAGCTCCTAAAATTTGTGGAAAAAAGACAAGATACAAATAAGAATAATAAATGATATAAATCTGCAATTCACAGCATTTAAAAGTGAATAACCTTATTACTAAATGTGAAAAAAGACACAGCTAAATGTAAATTTTACCAGGCAATTAAGAGCTATTAAATTTATTGATTAGATCAAGTGTTGGTGAGGATGTGAAATAATGTGTACTCTCATACACATTTTGTAGAAGTATACATTCGTTAAAACTTTTGGTTTTACAGTATGTTATCAAATATCAATACCATTTTTCTTTTCTCTTTGACCCATTATTTTCACTTCACTGAATCTATTCTTCAAAAATGTTTGCATGTGAGCAAAAAAATGCATTCATACAGTTAAGCATTGCCTCTTTTTAAAAAATAAGGAAACAAATATAATCAATAGGGGAAGAAAATCTGGTATTACTATACTATACACAGTACTATGAAGCTGCCAACAAAACTTGAAATCAAACCAAATGTAATGACGTAGAAAAATCTCTCACATGCTAATAATAATAATCATAAGACAATCACAATATGGTACCAATAATTTTTTAAAAGATGTGCATATTTCAAAATTAATAAGAAATTATGAATTTTCCTATTAAAAGATTATTTATGATATTGTTCATAAGAAATTATATTTGCAAGAAATTATTTGTTTCTAAAATCATAAAACTATAAATTCATAAGAAAGAGAACTGTAAGTATGCGCTGTTTAGTGAATATTGATGGCTAATTTAGTAGCATTCTTCTAAATTTCCTAGTCATGTGCTTGTGTGTGTGTGTGTGTGTGTGTATTGTGAAATTTTTGTTGTTGTTATTGTTATTCCATGGATCGGCCTTTTATGGCTTAACTTACAGTTGCCCATATAACTTATGATCCAAATATGTACCTGTTTGAGAATGAAAGGGCATACAATAAAAGTTGAAAGCTATAAGTTTCCCAGACAATCACAACTGGTCCAGCAAATTCTGACATCTTGTCTCTCTACTTTTGCCAGTTAGTGAGATCCATTCATTTGCCAACATTTGTCTGGGGGATGTGCAAATATTCCAAAGAGAATCAATTAGACAAACAAGATTTGAAAATATGGAGTTTGGAAATGAAGCCTGCAATTACAGTAGTTGTTTGAAAGCACTACAGAGAGAGCCTAGAGCTGTTCAGAAGACTATGAATAGTCCCATGAATTCTGCTGATAATGTGGAAGAGCAGAGAGAATGAAAGAAATAAAGTTTTAGTGAGATTTGGAGGCACTTAAGGAAACCTCATTTGAAATTCCAGACTATTCTCTGGGCTTTTTAGTTACATGAGCCAAAAAGTTCTTTCTGTTTAGGCCCATTACATACAGTTGAATTTTCTGTCTTCTGTAACAAATAATAGTAATAAATACACACTCAACATCATTGATAATAGATGGGTACCTCTCATGTGGGCTCTTACAGTGCCAAGGATGGAAACTCCACATTTTGCTTGCATTCCCTCTATATTTTTTTATTTTTTTGCATTAGGTACTATTAATGAAATAAATGTCAATAAAGTGAAATGAATAAATGTCAATAAAAAGGAAATAAATGTCAATAAAATTGTTTTTAAAACTTAATTTTTATGATTTTTAAATTGAAGAATAAATTATATAGACATTTTTTATCACATATCTGATACTTTATTTTTTGTGCATGTTTTAAATATATTTTTATTGCAGTATATCATTCATACATGAACATGCATAAACAATAAGTGTGTGTAAAGATTGTGAACTTACAAAAGAAATGTATATAACATCATACAGGGGTCTCATACATCACCCCTCCACCAACACTTTGCATTGTTGTGAAACATTTGTTAAAAACTATGCAAGAATACCGTCAAAATGTTACTATATTACTACTAACTATAGTCCCTATCTTACATTTGGTGCATTTCCCCCCCCGACCCCACTCTATTCCTTAAAATATATGTTTGAACTTGCAAAACAATCATACACATGTGTAGAATTCCCATAGAACACCCCTTCCCTTCACCAACACACCACACTGTGGGGGAACATTTGTTACATTTTATGAGATAATATCATCAGACTCTTACCACCAACCATGGTCCATAGTGTACATTTGGCATACTTTTTCCATACAACTCCATTATTAACACAGTACATCTTTGGCAATTATGCAAGAATGTTATAGTATCTCTGTTAACCACAGTCTAAAGGTCACACCAATTGTAATTTTCCCATGGTTCTCCACATTCCCACCATTCTGCAATAGTGATGTACAGCTGCTCTATCTCACAGAAGGACGTTCTTGCATTTGTGCTATGAACCACAATTCTCATCCACCTCTGGGTTCACTGTGTTATTCAGTCCCTAGATTATTCTTTAGCTTTCTTTCAATTGACATTTACTTCCTCAGACTACCCTTTTCAGCTGCAATCCCATTTATACTCACTATAATAGGTTACCATCAATTCTATCCATTTCCACATTTTTACAGTAAAGTTAATTAAAGCTTCTACATACATTAAGCATCAATAGTTCTTCTCAACCCTTCTCTTATCTCTAATAACCTATACGCTAGGTTTTAACTCCATGTGTTTATTCTTTGTATTTAGTTCATATTAAGGAGACCATGCAATATTTGTCCTTTTGTGTCTGGCTTACTTCACTTAGTATAATGTCTTCAAGATTAATCCATGTTATCACATGTCCCAATTTCATTTCTTCTTACTGCGGCATAATATTCCATCATATGTATATACCACATTTTGTTTATCTATTCATTGGCTAATGGACACTTGGGTTGTTTCCATCTTTTGGCAATTGTGAATAATGCTGCTATGAACATCAGTGAGCAGATGTCTGTTCATGTCATAGCTTTTAGTTCTTCTGGATATATTCCTAGTAGAGGAATTGCTGGATCATATGGCAGTTCTGTATTTAGCTTCCTGAGGAACCACCGAACTGTCTTCCACAGAGGCTGCACCATTTTACACTCCCACCAACAGTGAAGGAGAGTTCATATTTCTCCACATCCTCTCCAGCACTTATTGTTGTCTGTTTTTTTTTTTTTAAATAATGGCCATTCTATGCAGTGTTAGATGATATCAATATTGTTGTTTTAATGCATTTCTCTAATAGCTAGTGATATGGAATATTTGTTCATGTGCTTTTTGGCCATTTGTGTTTTCTCTTTGGAGAAGTGTCTATTTAAATCCTTTGGCCATTTTTTAATTGGATTGTTTGCTTTTTTTATTGTTGAGTTGTATGATCTCTTTATATAGAATGGAAATCAAAGCCTTATCAGATATGCGGCTTCCAAATAATTTTTCCAATTGAGTGGGCTGCCTTTTCACTGCCTTGATGAAGTCCTTTGAGTCACAGAAGTGTTTTAGTTTGAGGGGATCCCATTTACCCATGTTTTTTTTTGTTGCTCATGCTTTTGATGTAAGGTTTAAGAATCTGCCACCTACCACCAGGTCTTGAAGATGTTTCTCTACATTTTCTTCTAGGAGCTTTATTTTACTTGCTTTTATATTTAGGTCTTTGATCCATTTTGAGTTAATTTTTGTATAAGGTGTGAGATAGGGGTCTTCTTTCTTTCTTTTGTCTATGGATGTCCAGTTCTCCCAGGACCATTTGTTGAATAAACTGTTCTGTCCCAGCTGGATGGGTTTGACAAGCTTGCAAAAATCACTTGGCCATAGACATGAGAGTCTGTTTTTGAACTACCAGTTCAGTTCCATTAGTCTATGTGTCTATCTTTATGCCAATACCATGCTGTTTTCACCACTATGATTTAAAGTCTGGAAGTGGGAGTCCTCCAGCTTCACTTTTCCTTTTTAAGATGTTTCTGACTATTCAGGGCTTCTTACTCTCCCAGATAAATTTGGTAATTGTGTTTTCCATTTCTTTAAAAAATGCTGATGGAATTTTTATTGGGATTGCATTGAAACTGTATATCATTTTGGGTAGAATTGACATCTTATTGATATTTAGTCTTCCAATCCATGGACATGGAATATTCTTCCAATTATTTAGGTCTTTTAAATTTTCTTTTAGCAATGCATTATAGTTTTCTGAATTACAAGTGCTTTTCACCCTTGGTTAAGTTTATTCCTAAATATTTGATTCTTTTAGTTGCTATTGTAAATAGAATTTTTTCCCTGACTTCCTCCTCAGATTGCACATAGAAACACCACTGATTTTTGCATATCGATCTTGTATCCTGACACTTTACTGAAATCATTAATTAGCTCTAGCAGCTTTGTTGTAGATTTTTTGGGATTTTCTAGATATACAATTATATCATTTGCGAATAGTAAAAGTTTTAATTCTTCCTTTCCGATTTGGATGCCTTTTATTTCTTTTTCTTGCCTGATTGCTCTAGCTAGAACCTCTAGCACTATGTTGAACAACAGTGGTGACAATGGGCATCCTTGTCTTGTCCCTGATCTCAATGGGAAAGCTTTCTGTCTTCCACCATTGAGTACAATGGTAGTGGTGGGTTTTTTATATATGGCCTTTATCATGTTGAGAAAGTTTCTTTCAACTCCTATTTTTTGTAGTATTATGATCAAGAAAGGATGCTGTATTTTGTCAAATGCCTTTTCTGCATCAACCGATAAGATCATGTGATTTTTCTTCTTTGATATGTTAATGTATTATACTGATTGAATGTCTTGTGTTGAACCAACCTTGCATGCCTGGTATAAAATCCACTTGGTCATGATGAATAGTTCTTTTAATGTGTTGTTGAATTTGATTAACAAGTATTTTATTGAGGATTTTTGCATCTGTATTCATTGGGGAAAGGGGTCTATAATTTTCTTTTTTTGTAATATCTTTATCTGGCTTTGGTATTAGGGTGATATTGGCTTCATAGAATGAGTTTAGTAGCTTTCCTTGTTCAATTTTTTGGAAGAGCTTGAGTAAGGCTGGTATTAAATCTTCTTTGAATGCTTGGTATAACTCACCTGTGAAATCATCTGGTCTTGGGCTCTTCATTTTGGGGAGCTGTTTGATGACTTTTCAATCTCTTTACTTGTGATTGGCTTGTTGGCATCTTCTATTTCTCCTAGGGTCAGTGTAGGTTGTTTATACACTCCTAGGAATATTTCCATTTCATCTACCTTGTCTAGTTTTTCTGGCCAAATGTTGTTCATAGTATCTTCTTATGATCTCCCTTATTTCTGTGTTGTCAGTAGTAATGTTCTTGTTTTCATTTTTTATTTCATTTATTTGCATCATTCTTTTTTCTTAGTCAGCCTAGCTAAGGGTTTGTCAATTTTGTTAATCTTCTCGAAGAACCAGCCTTTGGTTTTGTTAATTCTCTCTATTGATTTTTGGTTCTCAATTTCATTTATTTCTGCTCTGATTTTGTTATTTCATTTCTTCTACTTCCTTTGGGATTAGTTTGTTGTTCTTTTTCTAGTTCTTCCATCTGTGTAGTTAGGTCATTGATTTTAGCTCTTTTTTTTTTTTTAGATTTTTTTAAAAATTACATCCCCCCGTCCCCTTTCTGCTTGCTCTTGCTGTGTGTCCATTCTTGTGTTCCTCTCTATCCACTTTGTCTCCCCCCATTGCGGCGATGCGCCGAGACCGATCACCACGCAGGTGGCTTTGCCCCGCTTGTGGGCGGCTTCGGCTTCCATTCACAGCCAGCTCTGCTTCAGTTCGCGGGTGACCTGCCCTGTCCATGGCAGCTTTGCCCTGTCCGTGGCAGCTGTTTGCCTTGCCCACAGTGGCTCTGCCTGCCCATGCCAGCTTGCCCTTCTCAAGGTGGTCTGCCCACTAGGAGAGGTCCCTGGGAACCAAACCCGGGGCCTCCCATGTGGTATACCGGCGCCCTATCCACTGGGCTATACGGCCGGCCCCATCTTTTTTCTTTTTTAATGTGAGCATTGAGAGCTATAAATTTTCCTCTTAACACTGCCTTCACTGCATCCCATAGGTTCTGATATTTTGTATTCTCATTGTCATTTGACTCGAGATAGTTCTTGATTTCTAGTGAAATTTCCTCTTTGACCCACTGATTATTTAAGAGTGTGTTTTTTAACCCCCATATATATGTGAATTTTCCTGTTTTATGCTGCTTGTTGGTTTCCAACTTTATTCCATTATGATCAGAGAATGTGCTTTGTATAATTTTGGTTTTGTTGAATTTATTGAGATTTGTGTTTTGACCCAACATATGGTCTATTGTGGAGAAAGATCCATGATCACTTGAAAAGAATGTTTTGGGGTGCAATTTTCTGTATATTTCTATTAGGTTTAGTTCATTTATCATATTATTCAAGCTGTTTCTTTATTGATCCTCTGCCCAGATGTTCTATCCAATGCTGAGAATGGTGTATTGAAGTCTCCAACTACTATTGTAGAGATGTCTATTTTTCCCTTCAGTTTTGCCAATGTTTGCTTCATGTATCTTGGGGCATCCTGGTTAGGTGCATATACATTTATGATTGTTATTTCTTCCTGGTGAATAATCCCTTTTATTAATATATATCCTTCCTTGTCTCTAATAACAGTTTTGCTTTTAAAGTCTATATCATCTGATATAAGCATAGCTACCCCATATTTTTTGTTGTTGTTGTTACTGCACATGTGGAATGTCTTTTTCCAACCTCTCAGTTTCAAACTATTGGTATTCTTGGGTCTAAGGTGAGTCTCTTGCAGACAGCATATAGATGGCTTATATTTTCTTATCCATTCTGCAAATCTGTGTCTTTTGATTGGGGAGTTTAATCCATTAACATTCAATGTTATTACTATAAAAGCAGTTCTTATTTCATCCATTTTGATCTTTGCATTTTAGCTGGCATTTCGACACTTTTAGTTACTGTTACTGATACAGTCATTATTTCTAGACTCTCTTCCAAGCCTCTCTCTCCTGTCCTTTCTTTACAGGCTGTAACCCTCCCTGTAGTATTTCCTGCAAAGCTGGTCTTTTTGTTAAAAACTCTCACAACTTCTGTTTATCTGTGAATATTCTAATCTCACTTTCATTTTTGAAAGATAATCTTGCCATATACAAAATTCTTGGCTGGCAGTTTTTCTCTTGCAGTATCTTAAATATATCATACCATTGCCTTCTTGTCTCCATGGTTTCTGATGAGAAATTGGCACTTAATCTTATTGTGTGTCCCCTATATGTTATGCATTGCTTTTCTCTTGCTGCTCTCAGAATTCTCTCTTTGTCTTTGGCATTTGACATTCTGATTAGCATGTGTGTCAGAGTTAGTCTATTTGGATTTACTCTGATGAGAGTACACTGTGCTTTTTGGACATAGAAACCTACGTCCTTCAATAGGATTGAGAAAATTTCCACCATTATTTCTTCAAATATTCCTTCTGCCCCCTTTCCCTTCTCTTCTCCTTCTGGAACACCCATGGCATGTATATTTGCACATCTCTTGCTGTCATTTAGTTCCCTGAGACCCTGTTCAATTATTCCATTCTTTTCTTCATTTGTTATTTTGTATGGTCATTTTTGGAGGCCATGTCTTCTAGCTCACCATTCCTTTCTTCTGCTTCCTCAAATCTGCTGTTATATGTCTCTAGTGTATTTTTAATTTCAATTATTTCACCTTTCATTCCCATAAGGTCTGCTATTTTTCTATGTATGCTTTCAAATTCTTCTTTGTGTTTATCCAATATCTTCTTAATATCCTTAATCTCTTTAGCCATCTCATTGAATTTATTAAGGAGATTTGTTTGAACATCTATGATTAGTTGTCTCAACTCCTTTATCTCATCTGAAGGCTTATCTTGTTCCTTTACCTGGGCCATATCTTCTTGTTTTTTGGTATTGATTGTAAATTTTTGTTGCTGTTTTCACATCTGGCTTGCTAGATGTATTTATTCTGGGTGCAGTTTCTTCCCTTATTTTAGGGTTTTCTTGTCTTTTCTCCCTTTCTGGTTGTGTAGTAGGAGCCAAGGATGTAGTTGGTGCTGAAGCTGCCCCCCTTGCTCCAGGAATTGATGAAGCTTCTCCCACCTTTTTCCTCTGTCAGGGTTAGGGACAGAGCTGCAGCCGTATATAATAATCCAAGTTTGGCAGGATAAGACTGTCATGGTTGCCCAGAGAAAGCGATAAAGCTTCACACCCCTTCCTCCCCTACCTTGGTCTGGGATGGTGTTGTAGTTGTGGGCAACAATCTATGCCATGTGGATTCAAAATGACCACAGTTGCTCAGGTAAACTGACATATCACCAGACCCCCTCTCTGCCAGGGTTGGGAATGGACTCTCTGGAGTGCCCAACAATCTAATCTGTGTGGGCTGAATATGCCTGCAGTTGTCCTGAGAAGCTGAGGTAGTACTGTCCCTTCTGCCATTTAGGGGTGGAAACAGAACCATTAATGCCCAACAGTTCTGTCCCTGTAGGCTGAAAGTACCCACCATTGCCCTGAGTGGCTGAGGAAGCACCAGCCCCCTCCTATCTTACTGGGTGGTGGGGGTGGTCCTACAGGTGCCCAACGGTTTAGTCACTTTAGGCTGAGAATACCTGCCATTGGCCGTACAGGCTGAGGAAACACCAGGCCATCCTATTCTATTATGGGGTGGGGTTGGATAAACAGGCACCCAACAGTTCAGCCCCTGTAGGCCAAAATTACTCATTGTTGTTTGGAGAGGCTGTGGAGACACCAGACCCCTCCTATCCTATCGCGGGTGGGGGATGGATCCATAGGCATCCAACAGTCCAGTCCATGCAGGTCAAAAGTCTGCCATTGCTCAGAAAAGCTGTGGAAACACCAGCTCCCTCCTTTCCTATTGGGGGGTGAGGGTGGATCCACAAGTACTCACCAGTCCAGGCTGTGTGGACCAAAAGCACCTGCAGTTACCCAGAGAGGCTGGGCAAACACAGTCCATTTCATGCCCTATTGGGGATGGGGGTGGAGCCACAGGTGCCCAACCGTAGGGTTTGTGGAGGACAAAAGTGCCTGAAATTGCCCTGAGAGGCTGAGGGAGCACAAGCTCTCTCCTATCCTTTGGGGGAACAGAGGTGGAGATGGACTCGAAGGCACTCAACTAATCAATTTGTGAGGGCTGAAAACTCCTGCCTTTGCCCAGAGAAGCCAGGGATACCCAGAACCTCTCCTATCCTATTGGGGCGCTGGCATATAGTCCCAGTCTTTGCCTGTGGAGAGCACTTTTAGTTGCCTGGAGAGCCTGGTACAAGTCCCACCAGCTTCCTCTCTGCTGGAGGTGGGGCTGGAGCCTAGGTTTGTGCTGCAGTTTGATCTTGGTGGAAGAAGCCAGTCCCTAACTTCACTGGATTTTCAGTCAGCCAGGCTTTCCCTCATGCCAGGGGCAGAGTCAAATGGCGGCTACCAGACTTTCCAACTTGGACAGGCTCAAACCTTAGCTGTTTCTAGGATTATACTTTAGCCAGTGGATTCCCCTAATCAGTAGCTGAGGTGGTTGGAAAACTGTCTCTTCCTCCACCGTTTATGGGAAATGGAGCATCTAACTCCAGCCACGGAATAGCTCCTGAGGTGGCTTGCGCCACTTTGAGTAGGATAGGTACCTGCCTCTGCTGTGTGGCTTGCAGTTTCCCAGAGAGATGTTGCAGGTTCCCCCAGCTTCCTCCCTGCTGGAGGTGGGGCTCGGATTTAGGCTAGACCTGCAATCCGACCTGGGTGGAAAGAAGCCAGTCCTTTCCAGGACTGTGATGTTCAATCAGCCCCACTTCCCCTCAGGCCAGGGGTAGAGTCAAAATGGCGACTACTGTCCTCCTTCTGACCTGGACAGGCTCAAAGTTTAGTTGTTCCTAGGATTATATTTTAGCCTGCCGAGTTTACTAATCAATAGCTGAAGTTGGTGCCACACCATGTCTTCCTATCCCGATTTTTGGGAAATGGAGCCTCCAATTCCAGCCATGGAATAGCTCCCGAGGTAGCTTGCACCACGGGCACCAACCTCTGGGGCATGAAGGGCTCAACTCATGAATCCTTTCTGCAGATGGGCAGTCTCCTCCTTCAACACTTTCAAGGATGTTGCAGGATACTCTTCTGGTCTCCTGTGGCCCCCAAACAGGTGTTTTCGGTAGCTCTGGGTGATTACTAACTGCCCTATAGCAAGAGCTGACTCCAGGAGCTCCTTCCTCTGCCACCATCTTGCCTTCCCTAAATTATGTTTTGGGTTACCTTTTATAAAGCAAGAAAATTTTTACACTCTACTTCCTTATAGAATTCTACCTATCGCCCTCACCCCTATTTTGAAAGATCCTTAATTGAATCTGCCTATTTTCTTTCCTTGTTTTATCATTATTGAATTGTTTTGCATTGTATTATTATTTTAATAAACATTTCTAACATATGCATTTATTTTGTAGTCAAATAAGTTTGTACTCTATAATATTTAACAGATGCTAATTGTCACTCTAATTTTTAATTTACCTTTTAAATTGTAAATGAATATGATTCATTTCTCATTGACTGCTGTGCATCTTACAAAGGTTTTTCAAGAAAAATTCATCTATTTTCTTAAGCATTCTTTATCTAAATCTCTCATTTTTACACAAAACTAAGAAATTGAATAAGTATAAAGGTTTTAGTTGCAGATCTTTTATTAGAACCCATGACATTTATCATGGCAGAAAAAGTCACACTAGTCTTCTAAATGTTTATTTGAAGCTAAAACTATTTTATGTATATATTCTTGAATTATAATTTATCTTTAAATTTATAATTTTAAAATCACAGGGGATGAGGTAACGTTTATTATTTGCTATATCCTGGCAAATGGCTATGCAAGATAGAAGCATTATCTCATAAATTCCTGATTGTATCTTCTAATTTACTTACTCTTAGGTATGAATGTCTTTTAATTTACCTCTTTTGGATGTGGTAAGTCAATAATGCAAATACTCAGCTTTTAAAATTCAGGCAAGTTTTCTTACCATTATTTTGAAAACTCCTAATATCCCAGTTTTAAAAACTTTATGTCTTCAAAACAACTTTATATTAACAACTTGGAATTCCATTCTCTGTTCTTCACTCATCTCATCATTTTGTTTTTGTTTTCAAATCCTTTGTGACTTCTCTGTTTCTCTACTCTACATTTTAGAACAACTTAATAAACCTGTTCTATATATCAGTGATTGGATTTTATACATTATAAATTCATTTTTAAAATGTTTTTCATAAAAATTTACTCAATATCAGCTATTGCTGTTTAGATTTCTTTCCAATTCTTCTTTCCCACAGTTATCTCCATTTTACATCATCCTGTGGTATTTTAAATTCATCTACTCTGTTTTTTCTTTTCCGTTCCTTTCCATTATTCTGCAGTTTCATAAACACTGTATTTTCTCTTCCTATTAAGGATAAGAAATAGTTTCTTAATTTTCTTCTGTTTAGGTTGAGAAATATTTTAAATACTTGCTCTAAATTTGAAGTTGAGTATAAATTTTCCTTCTTTGTATTTTACCACATTTTTGTTGGTTTTCTTTTGTTTCTGTTTGTCATCTTCAAATGACTAGAATTGTAATTTTTTTTTTTTTGATGATTGCTAACAGACTGATGAATAATTGGTTTTGAGCCTCCTCTGTTTACTTGATGCATGTTGCAATCCCTCCCCCCTTCCTTAATATGTTCTTAAGGTCTGTAGTTTTTAGCCCATTACTCAATGTCTGAATATATGTTGTTTGTTTATGCTACCTTTAGATAAGGGTATCTCCCACTACTGTTGTTTGAATCTATATTTGAAAGAATTAAACATATCTATAAAGCATTATGATTCCCAGTTTTCTCTACTTTAAGTACTATTTTCCCAAGTTTTTGTTTGTCCTTCACTTGTGGGAATTATACTACCTATGTGAAATATTTTCTTAGTTTCCAACATCTGCTTTTTCACTAAACCTCATATTAATTTTAGGTTATCTAGATGTTCTATTCTACAGCCTGTTTAACCAAAGATCTTCTGATAGTGAGGAGAGGGGAAATATCACCATGGCTAATTAAAAATGCATCACCCATGCTGGATAAAGACAGCTATAAAATTTTGTTTGGCTGAGGTTTTTCCCAGAGGGATAGAGAAAATGAAGATGTATATATGTTTTCTAATCTACTTTCATGCCAGGAGATTTGTGTTATGCCATAGAACATGGTGAGCTATCAATTGCTTTTTTCGGTCAAGTCAACTGTCCTTTTTAATGTGAATTTCCTTCAAGGTAAATGCAAAGGGTCGATTATGTCTCAACCAAAGATTGTATTATGTGCTCTTTGCTTTTTCTTTAATTTCATAGATTTTGTTGGAAGTTAGAGAGACTTCTATTTTTAAAATAAATTATTACTTTCTACATATAAATTTAACTTTACTGGAAAAGGCTTGCTCTTTGAGAAAAGATCTAAAGGAAATATATGTTGTCAATCTATTTGTAAATTATGGGATCATGATAGACATAATTTTAAAATGTCACAGTCTCTTTTTTTTAGATTAAAAAAAGTGAATAGTCTTTCTAATGTTTGTTATTTTACATTTCTGTTTGTAAGCCAGAGAAGAACAATAGTACCTAAAAATAACATTTTTCATTACCATAATGTTTCATTGACTTTTAGGGAAAACGATATTGCAGAACAGAAAATTGCAATTTTATCTCAGAAGCACATTCTCATAGATTAAAAAATACAAATTCTGTCAAATACTAATTCCTTGATTCAAAAATTAAGAGAGAAAATTTTATTCCTGTTATCTAAATTTAATATTAGAGATATATGATTAATTTTTGCATGGGGCTATAATATTGAGGAAATAAGATGGAATTCATATATGGTTGATACAACGGAAGTAAAAATGTAAAAAGCATATTACAGCCATTATATTGCAGCTTCACATATCATGCCAAGTGCACACTGGATAATTAGATTCCATATACCATAGTTCTGCATCAAATTCCATTAGAAAATCCATCTCCTTCAAAACCTTTTGTTGCTGAATTTCATTATTTATTAAAGTATGAGTTAAAATATAAAATCTGTCTAATAGCAGTGAAAACATGATTTTGTAGTTTATGTTAAACAATTTTAAAAGTTGCATCACGAGCCCCAGCCTAATTGAAATGGTAGTGACATTTTTGACCTTTTTGGGTTCTCTTGCAATTTCATCTCATGTTATCAGAAATATTCCTCATATTTTGAATATTAATTTTATTTAATTTTGATATGTTTCTGCTAAATATTTCTAAGCCAAAATATTAACACCTTTTATCCAAGAAAAAGATATCCTCCCTCTAGTTCTGTGTTCTTAGATTCCATAGAGAAAGGAGATGGTGGCAATGAGTGACTGCAATTTAACAAATACCTTCCAGTCTCTGGAAATCTCCATCAATTTTGAAGTAATTTTAATTATAACAACTTAGAAGAGTAAAAGAGTTTCTACATCAGCATATGTGACCAAAATAACCTCAAGGCTTTTGCAAAATCTAGATATAAGCTAAACACAATATAGACAATGGAAGTAATATAACAAGAGATTAACCAGCATGATTGTAATGCAATTTTAATTCTTTTTAAGTAAAAGATTTTGGATTTCTAAGTTAAGAGACAGATTTATACAGGATAGGTTTTTGTACTTGGAAAGGGGCATTAACTTTATTAGGCAGTTAAAAATGCTAAGTATCACCACTTAAAACATACTGTGTACTGCCATCCAGGTATTTATTTAGTGTAATAATTTACTAAATAAGGTTTTAATGTTATAAAATAGTTAATCCTGTTTCTGAATAGTTTGTATAACCACTTAGATCCAAATCAGATATACAGAAGATTTGCTTAAAAAAGTCCTTAAATATTATTTCCTGCAGAGGTAACAGCCCAGAAAAAGGCATTCAGAATGACATTGACATAAGAGGAAAATTGATTCATACACTAAAAGTGTACTATTCCCATGATGCTTCAATTTATCTACCCATGAGGTTAGCTCAACCAAATTTTGAAATTTAAAAAATGCTTTATGACTCCTCTATTGATTTGAATAAATGTCACCGGAGGCCATCCACTTCCTCCTTTACTGAGTAGCAAGTGAAAGATGCGAGCTTCCAATGTTCCTAAGGAGTAAATGTTCTCTAAATTTCTGCAGTTGATAGAACCTTAAATTATTTTAGCAATCAATTCTTATCATGCCTTCCAGTCCTGGCATTTTTTAAATCTTTGGGGATTTTGATGGATTTTTGCCAGTAAACTCTTCTACTCATCCTTTCTCCTTTCAGATCTTCAACTAAAGAATTGCACACCACACAACTCGTGATTATACAAAATACTATTGATTGTACACTTTGGATGTATTTATGCTTCATTAATATGTATCAATTGATTTGTTAAAAAAATAATTGCACACCAATAGACACTAGTTAAAAAGGAAATTACATTACTTAATGGCTGTAAAAGCATCTGAAACCCCCAAAATATGGAATCTCTGGTGAAGTTAATTTGAGGAATGAGTCAGACTTAAATCTAAGATTAAAATGGGAAATCTTCCCTACTTGAAGTAATCTGTGAGAAGGTTACAAAGAAACAGCACGAGAGAAACAATGATTTCTCTACGAATATACGTGGAAACATGAAGCTAATGGCAGACAAGCATTTTTCCTCCCCAACATTCAAAATACATTTACTTATATTTGGTGCAATTGTCCTCTACATAGGGAGGCATAGCAGCATAGAAGGCAGAGGGTACTGATCCCCATTTCATGAACTTCTTTCCAGTCTCTGTCTGTAGGTCTTCACCTGGTTTCAGGAAAATCCATATTTTATTTTCCATCAAAGTTAAGTACAGTAGTCTTGTTCATCAATTCTAGCGTCTATAGCAAACCCCAAATCTCAACGATGTCACACAAAATAAGTTTATTTCTCATTCACAACATATTATTATCTGGATGAGGTATTGCTAAATTATTTTATACCTCTGGCACATGGAGTATGTTGCCTTCAAAATCAGCATGGTGGGGGAAAGAGGACTAAAGAATAGCACATGAGTTTTTAAGGGCCATGCCCTTCAAGTGGCCTCAACACTTCCTCTAAGATATGGTCCATTGATCAGAAATTATTCACATGATTACCATAAAACTAAAAGGCAGTCTGGAAAATGAGAAAGACTACCTCTATATTTAAGGAACTCTAATGTCTTTGCTACATCCCGAGATTTTATTAAAATATCTTAAAGCCAAACTTTGAGATGCATGAACCCATATCGTTATTAATCTCCAAAGAGAAGCTAAAAGACAAAAGCTATATTCCTTTTACTTATAAATTACAGTTCAAATACATTAATATTCACAATCTTCTCATTCCAAAAGTCTTAATTAACTTCAGACAGACAGCCATATTTGTATATTTAACCACAATTGGGGATTATTTCTCTCAGCCATTGAAAGCTGTGCCATTTTTCTTTGGGAAAGTCATAGCTATTTCACCAACTTAAAATCAGATGAATCTAACCCCAGTATTTCATCCCACTTTACCAAAGTGTCATTGGAAAGCATTAAAAAAATCACAAATCCTGTCATACATGCACAAAATATTCAATTGACACTGATTCTTGTAGCAATATAATTTTTCAAGCATATGAGATACTGAATAATGATATACCATATTGGTATTGCTAATCATTGACCAAAAGAAAATTCAGCTACAATTAATAGTAAATATTCAGTTCTTAAAATATCCAAGGTGCTGTGCTAGGAAATATATAGTTATTATATATGTATATATCTATACAAATAAAATAAGTGTGTGGGTTACTTCATTTAATTCTTTCAAAAAGGGTGTGAAACAATTTCACTTCCTTCAAACTGGGCTAAAAGCCAGTACTTCAAGTCATTTTGAGAAATGCTATAGAAGATATTCCCACAATTGAAGTTTTAATCCCCATTTTCTTTTTATCATTTTATTATTATAAATTCATTGACATTGTCAGTGATTGCTTTTAAGGTTTTTCTATAGGGGAAAAAACATAAATTATTCTGTCTCTAATGTCCAAAGTACTTCTTACATTCTTATGTCACAGAACAATGATATTTCTTTATGAAACCAACAGAAAAATCTTACATGAGGTAAAGAACAGCCATGAATCTTAATAAATAGGTGATAATATTTCCTTGAACTAAAGGTATGCATGGTAAATAAAAATATACTATTGCTGGTTTGAGTCTTTTGTTGACCACAATGTTCTTAAAGTTAATCCATTCTTGTGAATGTGGATTCATAAGTAAGGTTTTAATTTAAGATGTGGCCCACCTCATTAAGGGTGTGTCTTACTTCTTTACTAGAGTCCTATAAAAATGGAGGAGAGGGGAGAGGAAGAGCCGCTATTTAATCTGTCATGTGAGCAAGGACTCCAGGATTGCCTGTATCCACAGAAACAGAGAAAGCTGGAGAGGCTGAAAGAGAGGCTGGAGACTGGAATCAACGGAGCACAGAGAATGAAAAAAGGTCCTGATAGGCTCAAAGAGAATAGGCCCAGAGGAGAGGACAGAGATGAGCCATATGCCTGACAGCCCACAGCTGAGCTCTGAGAGAAAGTGAGCTTGGAGGTGAAGACAGAGACCAGCTACCATTTTGCCTTGCCACATGGCATGGGTCCGGGATGGCCTGCAGCAATCATTTGTGAGACAGCATCTCTGATGATACCTTGATTTGGATATTTTCACAGCCTCAGGACTATAAGCTTTTAACCTAATAAATTCCCATTATAAAAGCCAACACATTTCTGGTATTTTGTGTTGGCAGCCTTTACCAAACAAAAACATACAGCCATACCAATTATCCCACTGGTGATATTGTTGACTCTTTTTAGTTATTCAATAACAATTTCTCAGGTCAGTGTAATATTAGGGAGATCTTCCAGTTCGCCAAATAGCTTTATACCTTGCAAATACTGTTTTTCCAACTAAAACTATTGATATTATATCTTATATATAATTATCTCAGAGCCATTTCACCAAAATGGCTTAATTTGTTCATGTAAAACTTATCAAATATCAAAAGAATCATCCAGAGAACACATATCTTAATTGTTGAATTGCTGTAAATTTAGCTGAGGAACAGTAAGAAAAATTTTTGATTTTTGCAAATATTTTAGAATTGGTTTAATTTTAATGTTTTTTTATAAATAAAAATTATTTTGGAAGAGTTTTATTTTGGCAGTCCTTTTATATCTAAGAATTTTCAAAGAAATTGTATTAAAAATTTGTTATAGAGAGACGGTTTGTTACATTGCAACAAAAATTAATGAAAGTAGAAGTATGAAAAGAAATATTATATTAAAAATTATGCATATTAATTTGTAATTTAATTTACAATCTGGATTGTTGACTGTAGCTTTATTATCCATTAATATGCAAAAAACTTAAAGGCATCGAAAAGTCATTTCTTAAATAAAACATGGTTTTTGCTATTCTATATGAACAATAAATATAGCAATTCTTTTAATATATGCTTTCAACATTACACTGTGAAAATTCAAGTTGTCTAAATTATTATTTATTCCATCTTTCCATTCCTTTATTCTTCCTTCTGTTATTTCCTTTATCACAATGTATCACAACTGAAACACTGAATTAAATAACTATAATCAGAATTCTCTCTAGAACAGATCATCTCCATATAATCTTTTGTTCTGCCAAATTTTGACTCACTGTGCTCACATCAAATAAAATACATCTTTATTTTTTAGATATGCATTGCTTTTAAACAGGAATCAGAGACAATTCATCTTGGGTGTGGTGCTGAAAGAAATATGCCTGGTGTGAAAAAATATATGTAAACAGGTAGGAGGGAAATCTTGGAAAATGCACAGTTCAGAAAAAAATATATACTCAGCAGGATTGAACAAATAGAAATCACTGCTCTGTAGCATAGGAAATTGCACAGTAGTGAAAAATAATGCCACATACACAGGGAAGGAGAGTTAGGGGAGCAATTTTAAGTTTCTTTATGAAGAAGCTTCTCTTTAATGACCATAGATGGAAAAGTGATACCAAATGGATAGTGGCTATACATTAGTATTGATAACTTAGTAGTGTTTTGATAACTATTTGATTGAGTCGTTTTCAGTGCCTGCCCTTGTGTATCTTCCTGAGTTATGTAAAATAACTATATATTTTGAAAGTCTTTGCCTAGGAAGAATGCAAATTTTTTGAGAAGATAATTCTTCAATACAGAAACATGGAAATATTCAAGAGACAACATGATCAGATTCTAAATTGTGTAGAGTTTTTCATAAATGCAGTTTGAGTTTAGAGTAGGTCAATTTCAGAGAGGCTCTGGAAGGCTCCTGCAGTTTGGATGGTGGAAGAGAAAGAGAAGGACTTTATAGGTGGACAAATAATTTGAGAAAGTTGTCTGTTTTCATTATTGAGTGACTTATCGTGTCTCTTCATATTACTTGTCTATTGCAGGTACAACAAATTACCAGGCTTTAGTGGCTTAAAACAACACACATTCCTTATCTAAATGTTCTGTAAATCAAAAGTCTGGGTGGGCTCAATTAGCTCCTATATTTCGTGTCTCACAAGGCCAAAATCAAGGTGTTGGCTGGCCTGGGTTCTCATCCCAATGCTCTGGGGAGGAATCTCCTTCTAAGCTCTTTCAGGTTGTTTGCAGAATCTCATACCTAGTGAGTGAGCACTGAGGTCCCTATTTCTTTTCAGCTGTTGGCTGGTAGCTTTTCTCAGCTCCTTAAGGTCCCCTGCATTCCCAGACTCATGATCCCACTCATCTTCAAAGCCAGCAATCTTTCCATCTTTCCCATCTGGACCCAGCCTGAGAAAGTTATCTCTTCTTAAAGGTCACAGGTAAATATACTGGGTAATTAGATAACCCAGGATAATATCTCTCTTTGAAGGGCCATAATCTTAATTACATACTCAAAGTCCCTTTTGCCATATAACCTAACCTACTCACAAGTAATGAGGATTAGGATATGAACATCTTTGGGTAACCAAAACCTTCATTCATTCTTGTTTGAGAATGTTTTGATGGGTCTTAAAGTAACTTCATCTATTAGCTTGTGGGCTTTCTTTGCTTGCCAGTGTCTGCTAAGCTTGTATACAGAGTGTGCCAGAAGGGCCAGGGAATTAACACTCCAGAGCAACTTACATCAGCAAATGACTAATGAGGTCAGTATACTAAAAAAACCCAGCTAGCTCCCACTTCAGGCAGGATAATTCTAATACGTGTCTTTTTCATCATTGTCAACAACAGTAACTTGTTCCAAAGTGCAAACTTTTCTGGTCTTTCCCTTCCCTGTCTCATTTAGCCACATAAACTGTTGTTTCAAGATCTGTTTCTAGGATTTCTAAACTAAGGTGAAATATCCAGTCTTTATGTTAGTTTATTGTACAAAATGTTCTTTAGTATACAAAACAGAAACTGAAAATAGAGATGCGCTTTAACAGTAGAAAGGTCTATTCATATGCATTGCTGTGGTTACTAATTATAACAACTCTGAAATGGAGATTTTTTAATAACTCATTTTAAATATGATAAAATTAAAATTACAAAGTTTGGGTAACTGAGGAAATGCATAGATTATAAATGAGGGATTGGAATGTCAATTCAGACCCACTGACAGTAAACCCTGAACATTTTCTCTTATACCACATATATTAAGGTAGACATGGTAAATATTCTGTATTTTTATCATATTGCATACTTTAAATTTTATTTACAAAGGGTTTATATATTTTTGTTAAAGTTGCATGGCTACTAAGGAACATAATCAGGACTAGGATTTGTATGTTATGTCTTCTCACTCCTGATAAAGTGTTCATTCCACTATACCACTAAACAATAAAGTTTAAGCAGGCCGAGGACAAGGTTTTGAAGGTCATGAGTATTAGCCAAAGGGGTTTGGACATAATACTCTTGGAAATTAAATTCCATGGGAGGATTTTGGAAAAGAAAATAATGAAAATGTTATTTTATATCAAGACTTACTGCTTTTGGCCAAAATTCTGGAAAATAGTATTTAAAGAAAATTAATCTGCCAGAATATGCAAGATGATTTGGAGAGGTATAACACTGAGTGCTGAAAACTTAATGGAGAGGTCATTTCAGTAAACCAAGCATCAGGTGATAAGGACCTGAAATGGTATAGTGGAAAGAAGACTAGAAATGTAAATATATTAGAGACAGTTGTGGAAAAATTGATAGAAGAAGATTAATTACATGAAAGATACGATACCATGTTATCATAACAGTATATCTGTATTTTTCCTTCTGTAAAATATGGAAAACTGTTTGATGTTTATGTACCATTATGTGGTGAAAAAAAAGAGGAAAATGAAAATTAAGATTTTAGCTTAATTTTCTGACTATATGGAAATCCTCCTTTGCCCCATCACCCAATAATCCTCCTACACATATACAGGATTACAGATTTGCCAAAGGAGAATAGGATTATAAGGAAGTTTTTTTTTCCCCCAGAAATACGTGTTTGGCTGTTAACACTATTAATATAATTATTAGGACTAGTTATGTAGTTGGATTGAGAAAAGAAAGCCAAAAGAATATCCAAAGTTGTAGGATATTACACGATTGCTTCAGGAGACCAGAGACCTACACATTGCCAGATTCCTGAGTCTGGATGAATGCAACAAAATTGATATCCTTTGTTATTGATATAAAAATACCAGATTATAAAAATAACTATAGTTTATTATAAAGATTACCCTAATATTTAGGGTATAATGAAAGAAAAGAAAGACACTGATACATTTATTATCTGCAATGTTTTATCATCTTTCTTTCTTCTGGACACTTACACAGGGCATCCTAACTTCCATTTTGCCTGTCTCATTTTCTCCCATTCATATTACATTCTCAATTAGAGCAGCTGGAGAGAATGTAAGAGGAAAAATAATCTTACAACAGTTCATACCATTTCTCTACTTGAAACACTCCAACAGCTTCCTTTTGCAATTAGAATGAAATATACATTCTTACTATGGTTAAGAAATTCCCTACACACACTGATGAGTGCCTACATCCCTGACTTCACCAACCACTATCTTTTTCATCAGGTTTTAGTTTCATTGACCTTCTTTTTGTCTCTTGAAGCTTGCTTCACCAATAGCTATTTCCTTTGATGTCTGCCTGACAAACTCTTCCCAAAGGATTTTGCATGGCTGATTCTTCTAATAATTCATATTTAAACCCAACATTACCTCTTCAGAGAGGTGGACCCTGACCCTCACTCTAGAGTCGAAACTTCAGAGCACATATATCCATGAAAATTAATTTTTCTTTGATAGCTATTTTCTGCTTCTCATCCCTAGAAAATGAGTTCCAGTCTATACCAGTGGTTATAATACCACCTAGCACATCATGAACACTCAGTAAATAACTGTCAAATTAATGAATTGATAAGTTATTAATTAATAGCAAGCATCAAACAATAAATGTCATAACATTATTTTATTTAGTTCTTATAGTAAACCAGTAAAAATATATTTAATATCTGAAGAAATTATGTATAGGTTATCTAATTTTATATTAGCTTCTCATTGATGAAAGTTGATATTCTGAAAACAATGGAGTGATTATCCAAATTATGTATTTTAACTGTAATCATTAGACTCTTGCCTTTATATAAAATGATGTGATTTTCTAATAATTTTTATTAGAAATAGTATATTATTTCTAATAATTTCTAATTTAAGTAGATATTTATAAAATGGACCCACAGTGAGGAGAAAATAGAATGTTTTAGTAAAATATAGGTTAAATTTATAATATAGAATATATCTCTCAAATGACTTAAATTATTATAAGAAGGGAGCAAAGAAAGGAAATAGAAAAGGAAGAGGGTAGAGGAAGAACAAAGGGAAGTGAGAGTCAATGGAAGAGGAAGAAGGAGAGGGAGAGAAAGAGTAGATGGAAGGGGATCAGAGATATAAAAGAAGTCTAAAAATAACCTAACATTCTTGCTTTTCGGTAGAAGAACCATTGATTTAAAAACCTTATTAATCAGTACAGTTTAATCAATTTCAGCACCTATTTATTCTGAAATAGCACTATTTAGCTTAATCTATTAAAAAGATAAATGCGACATAAACAACAAAGAGGCTCTTTATTGTGACTAAAATCAATTGTGATAGCAATTGCTTTGGTTATCGTGGCTCATAAGTAATACAGAGAAAAAGTCATTTCTCTTCTTTACCTAGTTGGCAGCATGACTTGCCAGGTTTCTAGATCTGGTCTTGGCCATGGTATCTGATAGAATTATTTTATCCAGGTCTCCTTATGTCATTTGTCAATTAACATTCATCTGCACAACTACAAACACATCTCACACTTTGGCACACACACCACATAATAGCCTTGGGAACCTCATGTTATTTTAGTTGTTCTAAATTGCATATTAAGATTTATATGTACATTTCTTTGTAAGATGAGAAATAAAAGTTGGGGCTAATAAGTAGAACCACAGACCACAATTTGGATTTGACAGTTCTTTATCTATTGGATTAATAATCTAGAATATTTAGATGTAATTAATTATTAACAGATGCTATAATCTGGTTATAAGCAATATCAAAATTCATATTATTCATGTTGACCTTGTATTTTATTTCCTCTTCAAATCACAAGGATGGATACTTTGTAAGTATTATAATTATACAATCTTGATATTTGTATTTAAATTTCATTTTTCTCAAAATTGATTTTAAAAGAGATAAAATATGGTTTTTATTTTTCTCTTTTATGGTTTCAGTAATAATTATTAAATATTATTTGAAAACCTGTGGTCATTAAAAGAGTGCATGCATTTCAAATTCTATTAATATTTATGAAGTGTCTATTTTCTAAAATTTTGATGTGAGTTCTGAACAGGTGGGCTCCAAATTCATTCATAAATTAATTAATTAATTAATATATTTATTTAACAAACATGTTAAGGCACTCATCTCTACAATGCATTGTGTGAGGCACTAAGGATAACATAGTGAAAAGGATGGATTTAGATTATGTTGTCATGCTGCTTTTACTATACCCAGTAGGACCAAAAAACGTTAGCACTCAATAAAATAAATATAAAATGTGCTATAAGGATGTAATGTGGATTACAAAGCAAACACTTAGCTTATGTGATTGGCAGCAAAGAAAAGAGAAAGTTCTTATTAGGGGTCACTTCCTAAAAGTCTTGAATTAATGTGAGACCTAGAATATAAGGAGAGGGAAGAGTATGTGCCAGAGGCAAGAGACAGCACTGTAGGATTCAGAAATTAAAATGAAAAAAAAGAATTTCAGAGTGTCAGAGGAGCAGCAGAATAAATTACCACTGATGGAGTGATGGATAGGAAAGGAAAACATAAAGCTAGAGAGGAAAATGGATGGCTTAAATCAGATTTTGTCAGCCTTGTTAACTTGCCCAGATTTTAACCCAAGTTCAATGTCAAAGCCATTGAGAAGTCTGTGTAAAGGTTATATGAACAGATTTTCATGCAAATTTAATTTTTAGAAGAATCAATAGGGCTGGTGGAAACTAGAAGCAGGAAGACCTGTTAGAAAGTAGCTGCAGTTATCTACTTGGGAGATTATAGTGGTCTAAAAAAAATGAAGTAGAGATATTGACTTTGAAGAGAATAATTCTTCTCTTATCATAAAATAATCAACCACAAATCTAACTTAGGATCTGAGAGGAGGGACAAGTTCAACATAGCATAAATCTTAGGCCATTTTGTTCTGTTCCTGGAACTAGAGATATTAGATTATTAAAGATAAATCATATAAAACTTTGAGCTATTTTAATTATCAGGTTTAAGTTATTGTACTGCATACACTATGTTAAAAAGTCAGGGTTTCTTTATGCCAGTGGTTTACAAAATATAGGACTTGGACAGTATCAACACTCTGTGCAGAAATGTTAGAAATACATATCAGATATTCTAGAATTCCGGACAAGTAATCCAGTTTAAAAAAAGTAACACACCCATCCAGGTATTCCTGACGCATGCTAAATTTTGATAACCACTGTTTCAGGAAAACCTGCATTTGCTTTGTTTTGTTTCTGTTTGTTTTTATTTTGTTTTAAACATAGTAGCTATCTTGCTTCTTAATATGCATTTTTAAATGGAGCATATCAAAATTTCCATTCTCAGAGAATAGGGATAATAGAGAAGAACGGGACACAAAGACATTAGATACATAATCAGAGATACAAAAAATCAGGGACACAAGAATCTGACAATATGGTGTGCAAATTAATGATAACATCTTGTAATGAACAAAGGCTGAGGACTGGACTGGGATCGGTAATGTGAACTTCTGGCAACTTGGAAACTTTGCAGTTTTACTCTTGAATTCGTCTTCAAGAGTAATATCCTCAAGCAAACTATCTTTTATTCATACTCAACATAACCTTTACATAAAATCCAGCATGGTTTAAATGATAGTTCTTGCTCTCATATGCTTGACTCTTCCTAGAGCCAAGGAGAAATCAGTTGGAATAATATTAATGTCTACACAAAGAATCAATTGCCATTATTTTGTAGTATCTATCATATCTAAAGTATCCAGTCAATAATTTACCACCTTCTTCCACCACTGCTACAGGGAATGGAAGACATATGTAATCTAAGTTCTTGCTCACAAATTACTCATTTTCTCGTTAGATGAGTTATATAAATATTATTAGAATTATCAACACTAAAGCGCAAAAGCTAGAAAACCATCATTCCAGAGATTAAGGAAAGAAAATTCACTTCCTGCTTCACCAGGATTTTACAGGTTAATGGAGAGCCTCTAAAGTAAGGAAAACGATCAGCATCATATGGGAAGGGATTAGAAGTGCTCAGAGAATTTTAACAGCACAATTTAGCCTTATCTGGCTAATTTTTCCTTAATTGGTAGACTATAAAAAAGAAGTATTATAATAATAACAATAACAAGGATATTAATAAAAGCTGCATATTTGAAGATATATATAACTTTTAGGGTAGTTTAAAATCATTGGAATTTAAATATGCACTATCTTATCAGGGAGAGAGAAACCAATAACACCTATAAATTAATAAGAAAGACACAAAATTAAGCAAGGTGACATAAAAGGACTGTGACACACAGCACTATTTATGGTAACCTAATCCAAACTGAAAATCTACATCTTGAGGTAAAGGCTAAAACCTGAGTCTATCGTTGGAATGGAACAAAAATATTTTACCCTTTCACACCTTGTTTATTTAAAATTATAACTACTATGAAGAATTTTTTTTAAATGTGAAACTAAGCATTACTATGAAAACCTATGAGGTTTTTACAAATTTTCTCCATTTCTCTATTTCAGCTGTTTAGACTGCTCTGAAGTGGGCATTATGACCCTGAATGGTTGCTAAGCCCATGAATATATAAATGGTTATGGACAGAAATTTTGAAGCACTTATGAAAATCTTAATTGTAATAGAGGCTAATAATATTTGATACTGATATTCTCTTTAGATGAATCAAACGTTATCCTCTAAGGCCCTCAATATATTCTTCAGTATTATGTCATGAAGATAGGTGTATTGTTAGGGTACCATTATAATTATCTTTAAAGGAAAATGACATCTATTCAAATCACTAGATTTATTCACTGACTTACTGAAGGAAGTCAGCGAGCAGAGTAAACCATAAATAATGGAAGTTAGCAACATTATGGAAATTTGATTTCAACATAAAACTAGTGTGCAAAACAACAATATTAAATAAATATAATGATAGTTAAATTTTATTGCATACTTATGTGGCATACTCTACTTTTCATATATTATCTTGAGTCACACAATAACCTATGAGTTAGAGGCTATTTTTATTCCCTATTTATGGATAAGAAAACTGAGATTAGAGGTAGTAAAATGATGTGCCCCAAATCACAAAGCAATGATTGACATGAATGCAAGATTTGAGTCAAGGTACACTACCGACATATTCTTTACTTTTAACCTTTAAAATACTTGAGAAGGGATATCATCTAATGGAGGGGTTAGGGTTGTTTCTTGTGAGAGTGAACATTACCCAATATTTAATCAATTATTAAGCAATATGTGTATGATATATTGACTGTAGCACTGACTTATCCCCTGGTATCCCCATGACTTGCTCCCATGTTCTCTTCAAATTTGTCCTTAAATGCTTTTTCTCAGTGAGTTAAGCTTTACCGTCTTAGATAACATTGCACTCTCCCATGTCCGTCCTCCTCATTTGGCATCTCTGTTTCATTTTTCTGCATAATGCTTATCATTTCCTAACATACTACATATTCATTTACTTATAATGTTTATTTTCCTCCTTATTAGAATGTGAACTCCTTCAGGACAGAGTTTTGTCTCTTTCCTCC
>PVKH010000804.1:25000-34270 GCA_004027955.1 Chaetophractus vellerosus | reverse complement strand
TGGGGTAGTATCTACTTTGGTTGTCAATGAAATCCTGCTGAGACGTGAATAAGCATTATCTCTGTAATGACTTCCTGATTCACTTTGAAGTCTCTTAGCCATATAAACTCATTTGTCTTTACCTTTTCCGCCTTTTGGCCAAGGTCTTTTACCAGTTGCATTGCAAGTTGGTGCTTGGTAGTAACCCCTCAGTGCCAGAGAGGCTTATCCCCAGGAGTCATGTCCCACGCTGTGGGGAAGGTAATGTATTTATCCGCAGAGTTTGGCTTAGAGAGAGGCTACATTTGAGCAATAAGGAGGCTTCCAGGAAGCAACTCTTAGGCACCCTATCATACTAGGCTAAGTTTCTGTTTCAAGAGTAAAGGTTTATACACACAGTCATCAATATGAAGAGCCCATCAATGGACCATCCTCCTTCTCTAGTCATTGCCCCTGTACTCAGGGAATTCTTGCTAATCCATTAGAGAATGTGGCAGAGCTCCCCTGCATGGGGATTTGATATTACTTCGGTTATTGTGTGAATCTCCACCCACCATGACAATGCCCCATAGCATGGTATATCTTTTACCATCCCTTTAAATTGACCCTGAATCTTTATATCTAAAATGGGTTCAAGCCTTGGTCTTATTTTTTAAATTCTGCTTTAACAATCTCTGTTTTTTTTTTTTTAAAAGAAAGTCTTTTTTTACTCTTGACTTTTGAAGGTTTCTCTCTTTAAAAATAGCATTCTTGTTTAGATCCTTTATTAGAGAAATTGTTGGTTTACAGAACAATTCTGCATAAAATATTGTATTCCCATGTACCAACCTATTATTAACACCTTGCATTGGTGTGGAATATTTGTTACAATTAATGATAGCACATTTTTATAATTGTACTCTTAATTATAGTCCAAGCTTTAACTTAGGGTTCACTGTTTGTGTAATGTAGGTCCATGTTTTTAAATATTTATTCTGTTACCATCTATATAATCTAACACTTCCCCTATTAACATGTTCAGATATATATTTCAGAGCTGTTGATTGTGTTCACGATATTGTGCTACCACTGTCACCATCCATTACCAAAACATTTCCATCATTCCCAATAAGAACTCTACAATTTTAGCCTTAACTACACATTTTCCTCTCCCCACCCCATCTCCTGGTAACTATGTTCTAGATTCTGACTCTGAGTTTGCTGATTCTAATTATTCCATATCAGTGTATTTAGACCTATTAATGATTATTGATATATTGGATAAATGTTATATATATATAGTAATCACCCAATGCAGTCTTCCTTCTATTACTGTAAACAGAATAAGAAAAGAAAATATTTTATTTTGCCAACATTTATTCCTTCTTTATGGTCTACCTTTCCTTGTGTAATTCTGTGTTTTTTACCTGTGTATATATTTTTCTTTCTCCCTGAAGAACTTCTTTTACCTTTTCTTGCAGAGTAGTATAATGCTGCTGATTCCCTTAATTTTTTTCATATAAGATATTATTTCCTTCTCACTTTTGAAGGATACATTTGCTAGATACAGACTTCTAGGTTGATGAGTTTTATTTTTTTTTCAACACTTTCAGCATTTTACTCCACTCACTTCTTTATTGCATGGGTTCTGTAAAGAAGTTCACTGTAATTCTTATCCTTGTTCTTGTATAGGTAAAGTTTCTTTTTTTTAATTTAAAAAATCTGGTTACTTCCAGGATTTTACCTTTGTTTTTCAGTTCTGCAGTTTAAATATGATAATTCTAAATGTAGTTTTAAAAATTTACCTTATTTTATGTTCTCTGAGCTTCCTATATCTGTGGTTTTGGATGTGTCATTAATGGAAAGTTCTTAGCCATTTTTACTTTAAATATTTCTTCTGCTCTGTTCTCTATTCTTTCCAGTATTTTAATTACACATATGACACACCTCTTGAAATTTCCCCATACTTCTTGGATATTCTGTTCTTCTTCTTCTTTTTCATTCTTTTTTCTCTCTGCTTTTCAGTTTGGCAAGTTTTTATTGACATCTCTTCAAGCTAACTGATGGTTTCCATAGCCATATCCAGTCTACTGATATGCCCATCAAAGGCAGTCTTCATTTTTCTTACTGTCTTTGATCTAGCATATCCTTTTGATTATTTCTTAAAGTTTTCCTCTCCCTGCTTACATTCTTAATCTGCTGTTGCATGTTTTCTACTTTTTACATTTAGCTCTTAATATAGTAATCATAGTTATTTTAAATTGCTTGTCAGGTAATTTAAAAATGCATGTCATATTTGAGTCTGCTTCTGATGCTTGCTTTGTCTCTTCAGACTGTGTTTTTCTTGCTTTTTAGCATGCCTCATAATTTTTTGTTGCACACTGGATATGATGTGTGGGTAATTGGAACTGAGTTAAATAGGCACTTACTGTGAAGTTTTGTTACTCTGGCTATGAGTTAGACTGCATTTAACACTGCTGCATCTGTAGCTGCCAGATGTTTCAAATCCCTCTAGCATCCTGTTTTTTTGTCTCTCCCATTGTCTTTGGGATTCCCTAAGAACTCCTCCTCAGGTAGTCTCTGCACCTTGTATGGCTCTTTCCCTTGTAATTCACTGTTATTAAACTGGAGCCTTATTGGTGTGGTGGCAATGTATGGAGAAGAGAAGCATTTAATACCTTATGATCCAATCTCAGTTTTTTAGTGTACCAATGCAGGATTGTGACCTTCATATTTTTTTATTTGTCCAACTCTTTTACTTTCTTAGGTGAGGCAGAGGGCTGGAATTGGATAAATGTTCTTCTAGCTTAGATAAGGCTTTGGTAGTCCTTTTCCTGAGAGAGGAGGTCTTTTTATGCAGAATGCTCTGATCCTCTTGACAATTTTCACTGTAATTAAAGACCCCTGCCCCCGCCAGCCATCCTTAGCATGCACTTATTACTTTTTAGTCACAAGATGGTTGCTATAGCTTTAGTCATGATGTCCAAATTCTAGGAGGGCAGAGGAGAGGATTAAAAGGGAAAATGCTCATGCTACCTGTGCTAAAACATCCCTTGCTTCCTTTTCCTTTTTCCTCCTTTCCAACTTTCAAGTGTTTTTTCCTGGAATCCAAACTCAACAGCTTATACTCAAATGTTATCCACCAGAACTGGTTACATGCACACCCTTATTTGCAAGGGAAACTGGGAAGTATTATTTTTTCCAAAGCTGGACACATTGCCACCCCCAACAAAATCAGGTTTTGTTAGTAAGGAAGTAGGGGAGAATAGGTGTTGAGGTAGGATTTAGTCCTTTACAAATATTCCTGGGCTTTATCGTATTTGTTGATGTAGGACTGTTTTAGTTTGCTAAAGGCTGCCAATGCAAAAATACCAGAAATGGCATGGCTTTTATAATGGGAATTTATAAGAGTGAAATCTTACATTTCTGAGGCTGTGAAAATGTCCAAATCAAGGAGCTTATCCTGGACTCCTGCCATATGGCAAGGCAAAATGGTGGCAGGTCTGTGTCTTCTTCTTTAGGCTCACTTTCTCCCCGAGCTCAGATGTAGGTGATCAGGCATATGGCCCATCTCTCCAGGTGCCTCGTCTCTTCAGCTTTGGGCTGCTCTGCTGATCCCAGCTTCTGGCCTTTCTCTCAGCCTTTCAGGGTTTTTCCAACTTTCTGTGGCTGTAGAAGATACTGGACACCTCTCTCACATGGCAGGGTAAAACTTACAGTTGTCTTTCTCTGTGTGTCTCTACATGTTTCTCCCACTTATATAAGATGCCAGCAAGAAAGCAACACCCACCATGGGTCATGCCTCACTGAAGTACTCCAATCAGAGGCCCCCAACTGATTTCAGTCTAATCAAAAGCAATCTAATCAAAAGGTCCCACATATAATAGTCTTATATGCACAGCAATGGGTTAGCATAGGAATATAATATTCTGGGGTCCACAAAAGACTCAAACCAGGACAAGGGCTTATTTAGATAGAGTTCACTCTACTATTTCATTTAAAGTAGTTTATTATTTCTTGATTATACATACCCTTGTAACTATTTTCAGGTAAAAATATGAGTTACAAAGGCAGTACTAGTGAACTTTTAGTCAGAATTCAATTCCAGGCTGATCAATTAAATTTAGTTTAATTAAACCCAAGACTACAATTATGGGAACCCCAATATACTTTAACATTATTTATTTTAAGTTAGAAAAGTCACTTAAGCCTTCACATTTTCAACCTCCTTTGAAAGTGAGTGAGGTGTAAGTAAAATCTCCACCATTATTTTGTAGTTCCAAATTTCTTATTCTGGGACTGAAAAACAGAAATAATTAGATTGCAATATTTATTTAGTTATAATTTTAATATAATATACTTCATTGCTATATAACAATAAACTAAATTAATATTTACTGTAAAGGATGAAGCAATCAAGGATATAACATTTGAAGCAAGATTTGAAAAAATAGACTATATATGTAGTAGGGGAAGTATCAAGGGCTGCCTTAATTAAATTTATATTTGAATTGTCATCATTTTCAGTGCTTGGAACAAGTTTTTTATCAACTCCCTCCACATGCTATTATGCAACGATATGTTGTATTGGAGTTACTAATTTAGGATAGCTTCACTCAGTGGTGTGCTGGAGCCACCTCTCATTGGTGTGCGAAAATCAATTGTGGGTATCTCTTCCTAACTTTATATTCAGTGACTTTACACTGGAAGCTACAAATTGGCCATAGTGGGAGTAGTTAAGACAGGGAAATCATCTAATGATACAAATCATGGCTTGTTTTAAATTTTTGGAGACCTACTTGTTAAACATTTACCCCTGACTTTACCATGGAAGCTTTTGTAGGTTTATTAGAATCTAAAAACCTAGATCCACCCTCGGGACTTTCTTTACTCCATTGTTTCATCTTTTAAAAATCTTCCCTTTATTTTCCTTGATTATTTTTTAATATTAATGTTGAGAGAAAGTAGAAGTAGTTGAGCGCTAGAACAAAAGTAATAAAATTATAGGGTAACCTCTTAATTTCTTTCCAAATGCCTATGCCGTCAACTTTCAAGTAGGCTTCTGTAATTGATTAAATTATGTACTAATTATAATTTTACAGTATTTATACACTCTTGTTTATTAGCAAGTTATATATATGGTATTGATATTTTCATAATCCGTTTTGTATCATTTTCATTAACTTTGCTAATAATTTGCTTCATTGGACAAGAGACTATACCTCCTTGGATTCAGTACAATTCAGCAGTCGAGTTATAGTTTCCTTAAACTAGTGGGCACATTCAATGAATCTCCATTACAGACAATCATGATTGGGAATTCATTATTCTGGGTTTATTTTCTGTTGTTATAGAATACAAAAGAATGTGAATAATTAAATAATTTCAGTATTTTCCATGGTAAATGTCTCCCTTCAAGATTTCTTTCTTTTATCGCCTAATAAGTAATTTATAAGTAATTTGGACTTTAATCCACATAATTAGAGTAATTTTCACCTTGATATGCAGTGTAGACCTGACCAATTTGTCTGTCTTATGAACTGGAGATATATTTCAAATCTAAGAAATTAGTAAATCCCATGTTCCCCTCATAATGAGCAATAGCATAATGTAGGGTCAAAAGTCCTAGGATGCAAGAAAATAAGACTTGATTTATGCAGCTACACTATGTTAACTATCGGACCTAGGTCTTTTCAGTTCAGTTCTTGGAATCTCATTTTCCTTGTTGACAAACACTTCTGTTCAGATAATATTCATTTACTTAGTAAGTATTTTTTAGCATTCTTTTAATTTTGTATTCAAGCTTATTTTTAAAAATTTTATTGAAGTATCTCATTCATATATGAACATACATAAACAATAAATATATCGTAAAAGTTGTGAACTTACAAAACAAACATGCATAACATCATACAGGGGTCCCATACATCAACCCACCACCAACATCTTGCGTTTTTGTAAGATACTTATTACAAATTATGAAAGAATATTTTCAAAATCTTACTACTAATTATAGTCCATATCTTATATTTGGTATATTTTCCATCCAACTCACCTATTATTATTTTTCAAAATATATTTTTATTACAGGAGTAGTGAACTTACAAAACAATTATGTAGGACACCGTTAGATACTGGGGAAAGAGGAGTCACTCAAAAATGAATCAGATATGTATTTGCCATCAACCTTAGACCATGACAATGGAGATAAGATAAACCCCCAAGGTAGAAAAGACAAAAACACCATTAGAAGGGTCTCTATTGACTGATAAGAATTAGGAAGTGACATATAGAAGAGGTGTTATTTGAATGCACTCTTGAAGAGTTAGAATTTGGGCATGTTGGAACAGGAAGCAAGGGATGCCAGGCACAACCGTCTGTATATGCAAAGGCTATACAGGAGAGGGCCAAGTTTAATTTTGTTAGAGTGGATTGAATGAAAAAGAGAAAAGGAATAAACCTCTATTGAGCCTCTACTATGTGCTAAGAAATATACTTTTCAAAACAAATTTAATTTAACGGCAAAACAACCCTTATAAGGGACAAAATAGAAGCCATTTTTTTGTGATTTATATAAAACAGATAGAGCTAATAAGTGAATATAATGTATTATAATATAATATAACGTAATATAATATAATAATACCATATACCAGAAACTCACAATATGTGATAATTTTTCCTTCTTAGGAGATTCAACTTGGGTTAACAATATATCTATTGTGCTGAACGCTACTTTAAAGAGAGTGTAAACCTTTCTCAGAAGTAAATTTAAAATTTACTGCATCACATAGTATATGAAATGACTATACAGTCTTGTACGAATTCTGTCTAATATTGTGCCAGCTTTTTATTTAATGTTCCCACTCAAACAGAAAGATGGACTTGACCTTTCAACTTTCCTCTTGTACCTCACATGGTCAGTCATTTTTCCTTCTGGGAAATTATAAAAGTGATTAAACATTCTATCCTTCAAGCAATTTTCTCTGAAAAATGGAGTTTTCAAATATCCTTAGATTAATTTTTTTATTAATAAATATCCCACATGTAGAAAACTGAAGCTAGAGTAGATAATATCTGAATCTTAAAAAAGTATTTATATTGTAGAAAATATGATAGTAGTAAGGAATCCTTGGACTATTTTTACATCTCTAGGTGTCCCTAAGTTCCCATCTCATTGCTTATGTCAAAAGAACCAAAATTGAGCTTAACCAAAGAATGGTGTCATCACTGATGTTGTCAGGTCTACTGTTGGCTGGGATTCAGATCAAATATCTCTTTGCAGTTACCAAACAAGTATTTTTTGAACACTATTATGTTCTAGGACTAGAATTACATCAATGAACAATGTGAACAAAAATCTGTGTTTTCCTCATAATATTACACTACCATAATGTTATTTCTTTTTTTCCCCCGTATTCTTTTTTTTTTTCTCGTTATATATCCCTCCCCTTTCTCCTTGCCCTTGCTGTGTGTTCATTTTTTGTGTTCTATGTCTGCTTTGTCTCCCCCCGCTGCGGCGATGCGCTGAGTCAGCTCACTGCGCAGGCAGCTTGCCCCGCTTGTGGGTGGGTCTGCTTCCGTTCCCGGGTGGCTTTTTGCTTTGTTCACAGGCGGGTTTTGCTCTGTTCCCAGGCAGCTCGCCCTGCCTATGGTGGCTTTGCCCTGCCTGTGGCACCTTCTTGCCCTGCCCACGGTGGCTCTGCCCCGCCCACGGTGGTTTTGCCTTCTCAGGCAGTCTGCCCGCTCGGAGAGGTCCCCAGGAACCGAACCCGGGGCCTCCCATTTGGTGTACCGACGCCCTTATCCACTGGGCTATAGCCGGCCCCCCATCATGTTATTTCAACATCACACTCTGTAGAAGAGGCAAGGATGCAGGAGAATCATATTAGAAAGTCATGTTCAGTGGCTATGGGAATGTGGAAAGGTTTGAATGTTAGGTTAAGAAGCTGAGATATCATTCAATAATTTTTTCCTTTGATTATTTCTATTTCACCTTTTAAAAATATTTTTAAATGGAGGTTTACTCAGTTGTCAACATGGATGTTTGGAAGCTTTTTGAGCAGTGACTAATTTAGAACTGTGCTTGAAACTAATTTGTCTGGCAAAAAATATGAAGAGTAAATCCCAGGATGAAAAAGCAGGAGGTAGGATACCAATTAACGCGAAATTGAAATGAAGCAGACAAAAGAATAGAATGGGCCAGGTAAGGTAGAAATTTTGGGAATAACGACAATGGAAAGAATGCAACCAAACCTGACAAGGCTGGATGTCATAGATAAGGAAAAGAGAGCTCTCTGATGAGTCAAGAGTTTGAGACTATTACTATGACAGTATTAATTTTATTATACAACAGGAGGGATACAGGAATAGAATCACCCTTGAAAAGATAAGTTTATTTCTGAACATATGGACTTTAGAGTTAGAGCATCAAGATTGTTTTGGCCAGGAGTAAGAGGGAAATTGAGGCCAGAGTTCTAGAGAGAGCTTGGAACTGTGACTATGTATTTGTGGGTCAAATGTTGGAGGTAATTGATAACTGAGGCTGTGAAATGGCTAAAAGCATGTAATAGTGAGAGAGAGAAGGAGAAAGAGAGAGAGAGAAGAGATATGGGGTAGGACACAGAGAATGGGTCTTGAAGTATGCTTCCAATTCCAATACTTAACACTAAAGTCTAAAATGTTGAATAATTGAAATGTGCAAATTATCAATGAAACTTCCTAAAATAATCAGATATAGTATAGCAATTTATAGCTCAATATTTAGTGTTTTTAATTCTAGTATAGCATATATAAGTACCAACTTTAGAATAAATTAAATAATATATCTGAAATATACATTTAGAATAAACAAAATTAAAGAAATCAAACAAAGAATTTAAATTTTCTCCTCCTCAAAATAAAACTCACATGAGCTAAAAAAATAGTATTAAAATGATCTTAAAAGCAGGTACATATTATTTTATGGCAGGTGTTTTCCTTAATTAGAAGGGTTAGAACTTAAAGAATTAGGTCAGGAAAATATATTTCTTTACAATAATAAATGTGATTCTTTTTTACTTAAATTAAGCAGTAACATTAAATGATTATAAAATTTTGAGCTCAATCTTTCTTGTGATAGTCTTTAATAAAAATCATGTCAGATTATTAATTATTCCTAGCAATTATCCCTATTTAATATGGGCAAATCTTTTTTTCTTGAAAAAAGTTTTAAAGAATATTTATTTATACTATTTTGTAAGGTCGTGATTTTGTCATATAGAAGAGATATTAATCAAGGCAAAATTCGGGAAGTCAAAGGGATTTATTACT
>PVKH010000804.1:0-20000 GCA_004027955.1 Chaetophractus vellerosus | reverse complement strand
ACACATTCATGCAAATACTAGAAATGATCATCTGCATGCTTCCAACCGTACAAGTTCCAACAGAGGAAATTTGAGAAAATAATTCTTTTTAAGGAGATGAGTTGCCATTAAAAAGCTGTCATTCCTTTCCAAGGCTCAATGTACTTGGAAGGCATGTCCTTCATGAACTTGGCTAATTGTATTTTGATGTCATTTCTGAGCGTATTCAAAATCCACTTTTAAAATGCCTTCCTTAGACAGGGTAAAATTAAAAATTAATTTCTAGATGAAACTACAATGAGGAAAAATATTAATTTCTGTGGATAACTGCTTAGCGTACATTTATAGAACTGTAAAGGATCACATAAAGATTTATAATTAATAAGTATTTTAAGTTTGAATTTTGTTTTATTTCTTCCAATTATAAAAAATCCCCTCTGATCGTTTTTAGTCTGTGACTTGATTTTCAGTTTTCCTTTTATTTATTTATTTTTTCAAACATTATATGATCATTTATTGAGCTCTATGAGTAGGCCACTTGGCTAAGTAACTCCAATTACAGTTCAGGGTTAGAAAGGGTTTGGCTTACATGTGTCAAATGCCTAATATTTTTGTCAGGAGTTGCTAGAGCATTTCTTTCTTTCTTTCTTTTTTTAAATAAAGCAAACCAGTAAACATGAAGCAAACTGTAGAGTGAGTAAAATATATTACAAATGCATATTACTATACTAAAATACTCATTTCATTTAACCAAAATTAATAATGGAATGCAGCTCAAATCTTTATTATATAATTGTTTACATTTCTAGCTTGTACTTATTGACCTAGCTACCTGTTGATCAATTTATGTATTTATAACTCACTCAGTTTTCTTTCTTGTTGACTCAGTTAAGAAAACAACTTTGTAACATTTAGTGGAGAAAGTAGTTTTACCTTTGTCTTAGTAAATATGAGACAGAAGTCATATTTTTCTGTAAGTAAATGTTAAACAGTCGATAATTTTAGAGGGACTGTAGCTTTAAAAGTAAAGCTGTTTTGCTTTGAAATAGAACAATTACTGTGAGGGTAAGAATAACGTGATTTCTTTCTTTGCAGTTTTTGTAAGTCATTACTATTGAAATAGAAACTGAGCTTCAAAATACATTTGGCCTTGTAATACATAAAATTTGTAAAAGTCACACAGGATAATAAGTATTTGTCATACTCTACATTCAGAAAGAAGGAATGTTTGGAAAGAGAAACTGAAAAATTACAAAATGTGTAGCTGAACGCTGTATTAGCTTCCAGTCCAATTCCAAAATTGAAATTCTCCTTTTGTGAAAATTATAAAGATAATAGTTTTCTGGATCATTATCACCTTCATCATCATCATCATCACCATCATCTAAGTACTTAAATGCACAAGTCACTGTACAAGGGATAGATTGTTGCTCTGTCAGCTTTTTTTTTTTTTAATTTAAAGAAATGGCATTCAAATGGATAGAATTACAAAAGAACATACTGATAGAAACAGTGAAAGATGCTTCACAAAAAGCATGGGTCAGACATATTTGCATTAAAGTCAAGTGGGTTTTTTATGGCTGGCAGTAGAATTGTATTGACTGTTAATATATTAGACTTTAGGAGAATTTGGTTTAATCCTTCCAAAATGATCAAGATTTCTTGGAGCAGTAGGATTTCAGGCAATTTTTGAAGGAAAAAGGAAAGATTTACAGAAATAAGTAATTTGGTAAAAGAGATATAATGAGAGTTTAACTAAATAGTCTCTGTATTAGGAATTAGATTATGATAAAGATAAAATACACCCAATTGAATGTATCAAAAATATATTAGAATTACAGTGGGAGAAAGACATTTAAGATACATGCATCAAAAAGTCATTTTTAAAAATCATAAATTTGCAAAGGATTTTATTACTTGGACAAACTCTTTGGGAAATACTTTTCCCTCATGTCTATGAACCAATTGATGAATGGAATTGTTGAATCAAGAGACTCATCTCTATACTTCAAAAAAATCAAATGGAGAGAATATTACCAAAATTATCTTAACGAAATCATCCTGTACTAAGCAAATAAATCCTCCTGATATCTTCCTAACATCATTCAAATGTACTTTGGTAAATTATATTCTTCCTGAGTACTATTAAAATAATCTACTAATTCTGATTCTAGTTACAGCTGTCACTTAATCTATTCCTGATAAATTGTCACACTTGTAACTTTGTTCTTTTTCTCAGTTTAAAATTGCACAATGTTAGTGAAATGTTTAGACAAGTAACCTTATGAAGGAAGAAGTGTAGGTTAAAATAAATGTAGCATTATATAATTTTGTGTTGTCTCTGCAAATAGTTTAAAAATAAAAGAAGAATAACATTACTCATTTGACATTTCAAAGCATTGAAATAAATCTTGATCATACCTATAGTTATCATGAACTCCCACGATCTACTGTGGAATAAATTTTTACCTTTCATTTGGAATTCATCATTAACAGTTATAACTGTTGCATTTGCTAATTTTTAAAGTAACTTTTCCTCCCTTACTTTGAAAAAATATTTGAATATTATTTTGATTCTCATAATTAATGCATGAAATCTTTCAGTTTTCAAATATATGTTGGAAAATATAAGTCAGAGAGAGCTAGCCTGCATATAAATGTTATAAATATTCAAATAAATGGGACATTTCAGTTATTTGACCAAATATTTGAAACATTTAGGTAACTGTTATATATTAATTAAAGACTAGAATTTGGGGCAGTCTTCAGACAGTCAATTGCATTCCCATCTCCAGAGATAATACTTGTTCTCTTTTTGAGAGTCTTTTTTATTATAATAGCAATATTTTAAATGGACATACTGTTATTTCAAATGTGACTAAAATATTAGAGATCCTCTTTCTTCTGAACTGCAATAAGGAACTCAGAGATTTCAGAAAATAAGGTGTAATATGGCTTAAAGTCTTAATATCTGCCTCTTCTTTGAGGCAGATATTTATTAATTCAATTTTAGCAACAATTGCTTGTCTATAGTATCCCACACACCACCATCCACACTCTGCAACAGTATAGCGTTTGAATTCGAGGAGAATTGACCTCTAAGTGTTAGAGGGAATGTATTCAAAGGTGGTCCACATGTGTTTGTTGTTATTCTTTTTTTTTTTTTAAAGATTTATTTATTTTATTACATATCTCCCCTCCCCCCCGCTGCGGCGACGCTCCGAGATTGGACACTGTGCAGGCGCGGCTTTCCCCGCTTGTGGGCGGTCTCTGCGTCCGTTCACGGCCGGCTTTCAGTTCGCGGGTGGCTGGCTGTGCTCCATCCGCGGGCGACCTGCCCTGCCCGTGGCGGCTCTTGCCCTGTCCATGGCAGCTTCTTGCCCTGCCCACGGCGGCTCCGGCCTGCCCATGGCGGCTTGCCATTCTCAAGGCAGTCTGCCCGCTAGGAGAGGTCCCCGGGAATCAAACCCAGGGCCCCCCATGTGGTATGCTGGGGCCCTATCCACTGGGCTATCGAGCCGGCCCCTGTTGTTATTGTTGATAACAAAGTCAGGGCTATAATTAAAATCATTAAAGCTGGAAAGCAAATGCATTTTAGTATTTCCATGCTATGACGCAATCATTACTGCTTTTTAAAAATAGCATTAAAATTTAAATCATCTCATTTGATTTGTTATTCTTTAAATATAGAAATTCCTTTGTTTTTATTTTTTTTTTTGACAATCTGATGTGCAAATATGGAATTGAAACATCTGGGTTGAAACACAGATTTTAGTAACTCTAGGTGATTCAGTCAGAAATTCCTGGGAAAGGAGAATGATGAGGCAAAGTGAGCAGACCTCATCATATTGGTACTGCCGGTCAATAGGTCGAGATACAGGAGGGTCACCAACTCGAAAGGTAAAAGCATAGCCATTCAGAAATTTTCTCCTTGGTGCTACGTCCTGGGTCCTCCCTACTTTCACAGAGCAGAACTTTTCCATTTGAGATAAAGTGCAACATAACATTTCATTAAGCCTGGTTATTTCTGATGTAGTCAGTTCTTTTGCATCACCAAATTGAGCTGGTTCTCATTTTCAACATGTGGAAGCTAAACTACATCAGTGGAAAAGAAATGCAACTCTGAAGTGTGCAGCAAGAAAGATTGAAAAATGCACCGTTGTTATATTTTTCAGAAAGCTAAATTATTAGGAAATAACATACAGGTAATAATTATATGGAATAAGGGTGCTTTAGGAATAAAACATGAATTAAGCCTGATCAGATAATAGGTTTATTTATCAAGCCTATTTGAGTGTTTGGCATGATATTTCTGGTTGAAGCTAGATTTTTTTCCCCTGAAACTGAAACAGATTTATAAATTCACGTTTTCCTAAAATATGTTCTGGGTATGGAATCATTTTATTTTAACACATTTAGGCAGTATTAAAAGTTATTGTTGATTTGTGGGCAATTTTACTAATAGAAAGCTTCATAAGTTTACTGTAGATGTCCAGTACTAGAAGAAATGACTATAATTCAAGACTACTGTAGACTTCCTTTAATATTTCCAATATTTGCATAATTACTTTGTCATACTTTCTAAAATTCTTTGGGGGGAAGATGTGATAATACTAGTGTCATGGAAAAGAATTTCTAAAAAAGTGTTTCTCTTTCATAAATCTAGTCAGTTTGATTTGCACAGTATCTCTCAATCTTACATTATTTTAATAATTGTCCCAAATCCAAATTGGGATAAAGATAGAGATTCAAAATTTTCTAGTATGCTCACTCTTGGAGCTATTCAGACATTAGAACATCTGACCAAAATTCCCATTTACTATGTCTATGCAATAAATTAATTTTCCCTCAAAGTATATTCTGAATGTGAAAATGAAAATAGACATTTATATGCAGTCTGAGCTAGAAAAAGGTGCAGATACTGTAATTAATATTGTACCATAATATCTTTTTAATCTATCATGCTGCCTTTTGCCCTTTATGTTATGTCAGGAAGGAGTGTAATGAATGAGTGTGTCTGTGAGTATCAGCTTGAATTTGGTGAAAAGCGAAGCATCATGACATTTAATGTGATTAAGCCAGGTATAGATTTAGGTTCATTAGCTTTCCCACAATCAAATGCCAAACTAATGGTGATAAAACTTCAAATATTTTTAAAAAGATGGTTTCCTAAGTTTATTTTAAAGCTCAATTTGAATAAAGACATTTGATTGCATTTAAAAATTAACAGAATTCCTTCACTTGGTAATATTTCCTGGGAAGGTAACTCACAACAGTAAAGCATTGGAATATTAAAAAACTTGGGAGAAAAATTGGGGATGTATTTTTAAATCAGAAAAGAATTAGCATAAATCTGACTTGAAACATCTGTTTAGGGGATTAGTGTAGAGTGTCTTTTCAAGTCCTGATAATAATTTTTCTTCCCTTTTCATACCAGAAGGGGGCACTAGTGGTCCACTTTTAATAACAGTCAAGCCTTTCTTTTGTTATGCATTTGATAATAAATAAATATAATTTTCTATTTAATGTTGAGGCAATTGTATGAACAATTAAGAGTGTAAGTATCTATTGTTAGGTTAAAAAGTTAAATAATTAAAAGTTCGTATGCAAATGTATTCTAATGCTCTTTTTCTTTTTATCTGTGTATGTAACACACAATTAAGAAGTCTTGTTATAGCCAGGCTAGAGTGCCAATTCTCATTGTTTAATGCCCATACCAATGACTCTAGTGATGGAATAGATTAATATTAATTTTAAATGGAGTATTTATATCTCTATCATGCCTATCTATCTGTCTATCTATCTATTTAATATCAGTGAACTAAATCATAATCTCTTACCAGTCACCAAATTGGAGTCAACACCCAGAAAGCATTTTACTATTTATGTAATCAGTCATATCTCTATTTATTTCCGATATCAATTTATGCCATAACAAATTAACATAATGCTTTATCGCATAATTTCCAGTCTGATTTAATGAATGGTACAAATACATAGTTAATAGAATGATTGCACTTTACATCTCTCAGATCTCCATTAATACATAGCTGCAAATACAATGGTTATTATGTTTATTGGCTAACATCTCTCTATGTCTGGATCAACAGTTTAGAATAAGTGTGGCTGCACAATATGATACTCTAATTCCACAAATTGAGTAATTGAAGAATTTTTGTGACACAACAAGAGATGGGATAACTGCTCTCATTTTAGGTTTAGAAGGCAGACATACGAGTACCTACAGAAAGAGAAAAAATGAAAGCTGTAGCCTCTTCATTTACAGACAGTAAAATTTTCTGAATTTAGCAAGACCCTTCCCCTTCCTTCAGAACCCTCCTTTTAAGTGTTAAGATGTTGAAACATGCGTTATGTTTTACCTTTTTTGTTAAGTTTTGCAGAAAATCATATGGACAAGTAGTACTTGTATTATAATGGAAAAAGGTGTGAGGAAAAACCCTCCAAAAACAGGATCCACTTGTCAGTTTGAATTTGGCATGTTTTATTACATAGTAAAACCTGTCAGCTAAAATTTTAGAGATTTACACCTAAGTTGTGACTGAAAACAGGTAATTGTCCTTTCAAAACAGGTATTTTGAGTACATAAATAAATGGAAATTTTAGTAGCTGTGTGCTTGTAAAGTTACCTACTTTGCTTGCAAAGTGAATTTCAAATTTTTAAGAAATGCTTTTGGCATTTAAAAATACTGAGAATAACTTGAGAACGAGATCTTAAGAAACCTGAGTTTTAAGAGATATTTGCAGAAATATAGATGAATTTTGCCCAGTCAGCTCACAATATCATTAGTACCTATTGAAGATCATACCTTTCTAAGACATCAGAATGCAATTTTAAGCACTTAATTAATGATATAAAACTGTAAGAATACATTTGTACATGATTAATATGAATGATATATAAAACATTTTCCCAGTTAAAAGTATAGCTATTTTTGAAAATTAGTTCAATACAACAAAAAATTTTCCTATTAATATATTTATTTTCTTCCTTTAAAGATGGAGATATTGTACTAACTTGGTTTTTGAAGCTTAATCTGAATTCTTTTCTAAGAAAAATAAAGGGGGGTAGGGGGAGAATTTTCTTCCTATACTTAGAGTACCAAATTTCACTTGGATCTCTGATTTTAAAGGTGATTTTACTTTCTTTCCCTTGCAACCTTTATAAAACCAGAGAAGGGGAAGAAAGTGAAGTTCAGAGAAGGAAGGAAAAATGACACAAAGAATAAAGAAGGAAAGAAAACAGTGGGAAAGAAAGAAGGAAGAGTAGAAGGAAGGAAAAAATTGTGGTAATAGCAGAAGGAAGGGGAGAAAGAAGTAAGAACACAAAGAGAAAGTCTTGAGAAGGTCTATACATTTTGATGAATTGACACTGGTAGATTTTTATACTAGCTTAGGAACCATGTGATTCTGGCAGCAGGTTTAAGAACATGATTAAAAGAAACTGTGTGACTCAGAGGATAGTTTTGGCATTGAGTTTGTGAGAAAAGGAAGTTTTGCTTTTGTATTGCTTTTCAGATATAAAAGAAAATTCTATTTCTGCCAACATAGATAAAAAAGCTATCCAATTATTATAACACCAGCTTTCTCTTTACAAATATCAAGTGTAATTAAAGCAAAAAGCTAAATATTATAGAGAAAATAAGATGGGAAATGTTGGCTGATGGAAGTTGGCTTGATATGGGCTTTGTAGATGGATGGCATTTACTGAATTGTACCAACTCTACTTTACGTTTTTAGACAGCTTTAAAGGCTGAATTGTGGTTTGCCTGTTCTTCAGCATTAGAGCAGCCACAAAAGAATGTATCATCTGCTAAAATATTTTTCCCACCTGATAATTCTTCATCAGCCTCTTCCACAATCAGACATATATTGGTTGTTAATTTTCATAGACCAAGTTTCTTGTGCTATCTTATATTTGCGTGTTTTGTTTTTAAAGCATTAATTATGATATACCTATTCTGTATTCTCACCTTGCTGAAAAGGCTGGGGCTAATTCGTATGGCTCTTTTACTGTGCTTTACAAGACATTATACTTCCTTGAATAAAAGGAAAGCAATATCCATTTTAGCAGTTCATCTATCTATTTACTAGTAATGTGCATTCTTTAGGCCTTCTGTAAATACTGAACACCCACCTGAAATGTCACATTTTTAGCTGACAGCAGTGGATAGTTGATTATATATATACATATATATATATAACTTTTATGCTGCTCAGTACCTGTGAACATCTCTTTTCTCACTTTATCAAATCTCTTAGTGACCAGTTTATAAAGGGAGGAATTATGCAACTACTCTAATTATTTGGAACTGCATATGTGTACTGAAATGAAAAATTTCCAAGATATGCTGATTGAATTAAAAGGAAAAAAATGTTGTAGAACAGTATATGTAATATGGTTCCATATGTTTAAAATATTTAAAGAAAAATATCAGGGAGGATATAAAAGAAACTGTTAATAGTGTTTACCTCGGAGGAGGGGAACTGAGAGAGAGCACACAACTTAAAATGCATACTTCATTAAAAATAGCAATTTAGTGGCAGTATGGGGCATGTCCAGAAACTAAGGAATTTTGCTCCTTCTGTCTCATCTTTATGTGATTGCAAAGAAACTTAAATAGACTTAAAGAGTTTCTAAAAGTATATTTTATAATCAAAAGAGTATGGAGCTCTTTAGAGAAGAGAAGAAAATGATAGAGTTGATTTGTTATTAGCAGGGAGATTATATCACTTAAACAGTAGCAACACAATGTCCCTTTCTTCTTTTCCACCAGTTTGGATTCTGTTCTCTCAACAGACAATTGACCTTTCCAGCGATGTTTGGATATTCTTAGTCTGCTATAGGGTTGCTGAGATTCATGATTTTAGGGAGAAGAGGTGAGTGGGGGTGTTTAGTACTAGAATATTCAAATTACAAAAAAACCCTGAGGAGTTCAGAGTTACCATGTTCTTTGACATTTTTTGAAAAGCACCAAGGTAGAAGAACTTGTGTTTAAGGGACAGAGACTGTAGTGGGAAAAGCAGTGTTTGCTGATTGAAAGCAGCAGTGACTTTAGGGAGGCCTTTATTATATATTTACCTGCACAAAGCCAAATGATGTTTGTGCACTAAACAAATCCTCGTGTTTTTTTTTACTACTATAATAGCTAGAAATTTTGTGGAATTTCTCTTTCCTCTAAATTCAAAGAAAAATTAATATATTCTATTTGCTTTGCTTCTTGGAAATTGTTTTACATAATAGAAGGCTTGAAAAAAAAACTCTGGTGCGTCATTCAAAGTTTAGTATCTTTCTAATTTTATAAAGCAGAATGTTTGCCTTCTACTTCCTGTATTCTACCTCCTAGGACCCATTTCCTGGGTTCCTGTGTACCCAGAGACACAGAAAACCCTGGATATTCTTAACAGAAAATGTTTTGAATGGCTCATCTTTCAAAATGTGTCCCCGGTATCCTTAGTTCTATAGTGGTGGCTGCTCCCACACAAGGCCCATGAACTCTGACCAAATTCAGATATCACTGGAGAGAAATCCATTTCATTTAGTTTTCTTTTTCTCCTCCAGATTTCTTGAAAAAATTGAGCTCCTCGGCCAATAACTAGGTCTGTCTTATCTCATACTTTATTTTCAGTCACTACTTCACTTTTCCACTAAGTGATCCTTAATTCACATTAATTGAAATTCCCATAACTACCACCAAAATTAAGGGGGAAATATACTTCTAAATACCAAAATTACTCCTAATGGTAACTTTGGCTGGTGAAGAGGTACAGCTTTGATGCACCCTTCTTTATGTATAGCTTGTTGTTGCGACGTATGTGTGTTTGTTGTTCTCTGTGAGTCCAAAAGCCTGTCCCAAAAAGATTGTGATAGTAAAAAGATTAAATACCATGAAATATGTTATTCAACAGCTCATTATATGTTTTTCTTTATGTGTTTCTTCTTTCTGTCCCTATAAATTCTGCTTATTAAAATGCCGAGTTCCCAAATTTGCTCAGCATTTCTGAGAAATATACTGTAAACATCCTCATCTGAGTGCTCATGGAAATGTAAATAAAATATTAAAATGGGACTCTTCTTCCTATTTTTTCATTTCCATCTGAGACCCCATGACCAAAAATAGAATAATAGGCATCACAAATTCCAAGACAAAGCAAATTACTAGGTCTTCATGTTGTACATTCTGGGAAATTGTGAAACTGTTTTTTCCAATATTGGTCCATCACCCAGCTCTATGCTATATAAAAAATGGTTGAGTTGGACTCAGTTGTGACTTCTCTACACACGCCTCTTCTGTCCCTTCTATTTGAGCCTATAGTTGGTGCTGGAGTTGGTAGGTGTATGTCCATGAGACTTGAATCTTTGGGCTGTCCAAGTGCCAGCTGGGCCATGAGCATCAGCAGAGTTGCAAAACCTACTCTCCAGTTCATTGGACTCACCCAGGACAAATAACAGAGGTGAGGATGGACAACCACCACACCAAGGAACAGAGAGTGCCTACAACTGCAAGCAAAAAAGTCCCATCCATCAGCCATATGGGATTGAAACCCCATCTCAATTAGAGGTGGACTGGGCATCACCATCCCAGAATCCTCAGGATTGGGGAATAAAAAATGGACTAGAGTGGACTTACTGGTATTCTGCTATAAACTTATTGTGATTCTAGCAATTGAAGAAATTACATCATTGATATGGAGACATTGGCCACTGGAGGTGCTGAAGGCAGGGAGAGGGAAAAAGAGGTAATATGGGGGTATTTTCAGGTCTTGGAATTGTCCTGAATGACATTGCAATGACAGATACAGGCCATTATATATCCTGCCATAACCTACAGAACTGAATATAAACTACAATGTAAACTATAATCCATGCTTAGTGGCAATGCTCCAAAATGTGTTCATCAATTGCAGTGAATGTACCGTACTAATGAAAGAAATTGTTAATGTGGGAAAAAGTGGGAGGTGTGGGGGTATGTAATATTTTATGTAATCTAAGTATCTTTTAAAAACAAATAAAAAGTATATTTAAAAATAGTGGAGCAGGATGGTGAAAAGTTCTTTAAATCAAGGAAATTTCTTTGTAGAGAAATTTCAGGCTGAGAATGGGGAAGAATTGGAATTATATAAAAATATTTTACAAGTTAACAAGGAAAAAGACATTTCCTAATGGACAGTGGATCAGATGTGCAGGCAATTCACAGAAGAAGAAACCCAAATTAACAATAAAAATTATGAAAAAGTTTTTATCTTTACAAATAATGAGATTAATTAGAATTAAAGCAAAATTAAGGTACAATTTAGAACTTTTCAGATGGACAAAAATGTAATAAAATGGCTAGTCCAAGCATTGCCAGGTGTGCAGAAGTGGCAACCCATGGACTGTTGCAGAGAGTATAAATTGGCAATTCGGTAAGCACTAGTCAATTTTTGTAAATGGGTATGCTACAGGGCCTAGCAATTCTATTTCCAGGCATGCATTCCATGTTGTCCAACATGGTCGTCACTAGTCACATGTAGCTGTTTTAATTCAAATTAACTTAAATTAAACAAAACAAAAATTCATTTACTCAGTCATACTAAAGTTTCAAAGGCTCATTAGCAGCAGAGTAGCACGTTTCCATTATCACATAAAGTTCTATTGGACATAGCATCCTTAAGAAAAGGTGCAAAAGGGGAATGTAAATGATCATTTCAGCATCATTTATAATAACAATCTATATTTCCATTAGCGATAGAATGGAAAAATGAGTTGCAATATACTCTTCACACAATGGACTACTACTTAGCTCTTAAATGACTGAATTAGATCTACCTTTAGCAACTTTAATATCTAGAAAATGTATTGAGTTAAAAAATGACTTGCTGAAAGTTATGGAGTAGCATCCTACTTAAATAAATAAAGTACAATTGCAAAACATTACCAAACATTTTGTGTATAATGTTCCTTTTCTCTCCAAAAATACGAATTGGATAGATAAGCACCAGAAACATAATGATTACTTTTGAGGTGGGTGTGAGAAAGAGAATGATACTGGAACTTTGGTCTAAATCTATTTATGTGTGTGTATATATACATGTACATCCATATATATATATATACACATACACACATATAGTAGGTGTGTGTACGTTTGTGTGTGTGTATAATCCAAAGCATAGATGAAACGAATTGTAACCCTTGATTCCTTTTTGGTAGGGATTACATGGGTACTTTTAATATTATATTTTGTAGTGTTCTCTGTTTTAATTTTTTTTCAAAATACAATAACAGATGAAATGATTAAGTGGTATATTGTATCCACATTATACATAAGGGAATAAAAATTATAGCTGTTATTATTACCAAAATATAATAATATTAATAAGAGGAAGCACATAAAACTAGGGAAGGTAAAATACACTGTCAATTGTATCCACTAATAGCAAATTAGCAAATAATTTTCTAAAGTATTTCTTTGGATATCGGAATGCACATTTTGTTTATGTTTTGCTTAGACTAAAAGTGAAATATGCTCATATTCACTAAAATGTTTAATGACTGACAGCTGAAGATGATATAGAAATTTGGTGGGTGATGGGGAAAATAAAAGGTGGAATGTATAGACTACAAGTCGATAATCAAAAATTGACTATGGTCTTTCCAATTATAATTTTTTGTGTACAGTGGATTCCTTAAAATGATTGACTACCAATATTTAGGAGTTTAGGCTATGTTTTGTGATAATGTGCATATTCATTTTTGTTTTGTGTACATGTCTAGTCTTTCCTATTAGATTAAAAAAAGGCCTTTAGAAATCTGTTCTTAATTAATCTTTATTTTCTTCACAGCTCCTAAATATCTTTTTGAATCAACCATATTAAGCTATTATTTACATATACTATATTTTTGTATATAGTTTATGAGTTGTAACGAATGTATTTCCACATTTTTAGGTCTATGATCCTTGACTTTGACTATACCTCATGCCTTAAATAAAAATTAACTCCAAATGGACAAAAAGATAAAAGCTAAACCTAGAAAACATCTTGAAGGAAACAGGAAAAATCTTTGTCATCTTGGGTTGGGCAAAGATTTCCTAGAAGAGAAAAAAAAAATTTTGTTAAGGGAGACATTGATAAAATGGATTTATCAAATTAAAGTTTTTTGCTTCTCAAAAGTCACCATTTAGAGGAGCGGATGTAGCTCAAGGGTTGAGTGCCTGCTTCCCATGTAGGAGGTCCTGTGTTCAATCGCCAGTACCTCCTAAAAAAAAAAAGTCATTTAAAAAATGAAAAGACAAGTCACAGACTGGGAGAAAATATTTGCAATATCTATCTATCTATCTATCTATCTATCTATCTATCTATCTATCTATCTATCTATATCAGGCAAAGGACATGTATCCAGAATATACAAAGAATTCTTACAACTCAGTAATAAACAATCCAACTGAAAATAAGCAAAAGATTCAAAAGGACAGTTTACAGAAGAAAACACAAAAATTGCCATGAGCACATAGAAAGATGCTCACCATCATTAGCCATCAGCAAATGCAAACTAAATCTACAATGCCATACTTTTATGCATCCACTGGATTGGTTATAGTTAAAATGACTAACAATGGTTAAGTGTGGGAGTAGATATAGAGTAACTAAAAATCTCATACATGGCTGATGGTCATATAAAATTGTCCCAAAATGTTGATAACATTTGCAGTTTCTCATAAAGTTAAATAAAAACTTACTATGTGACCTTACAATTTACATCCTATTTATTATACAGGAAAAATAAAACAAACCTATGTCTACACAGTTTTGTACAAATATTCCCAGTAACTTTGACAGTAGGCAAGAATTGAGAACAACCCAAATATTTAACAGCAGATCAGGTCCTGAATTTAGAATAGGTTTTCAATATATACTAGTACTTTCCCTTTCTCCATTTCTTATTATTCTCTGGTCATCAAATCAGACAAAATCATGCGTGATTCAATTTAATGTTATTTTACTATTTATTGGGATTGTGTTGTCTTATTAAAAGAAAAGAAGTAAGGAAGCCAACAAATATTCCATCAAATTTAAAATTATTTATAATTAAAATGTTAGATATTTAAAGTAGAGTCAACTAGTGCATTAGTCTGGATAGGTTTTGCAGATCTCTATGAACAGATGAATGAACTACATCATACAATGACTCCAACTAAAGGATATGAGCTAAGTTATTTCCTAGTTCTTTAACTAACTTAGCTCCTTTTATGGCCTTCAACCAGGATTCAGTATTTTTCCTCATTGTCACCAAAAAAAAAAGCAAGTCAGCATACTAGCCCAACTCTCTGGGTGTGATACAACCCCACTAATTAAGAAAGTAAGCCTCCAAATTGTTTGAACTAGCTTAATTGTGTTAGCTTCTTATTAACGCTCTGAGAGATTACCACAAAGTCAGCATCTTAATTAAAACAGCACATGTTTATTATGTTATGGTTCTGGAGGTCAGAAGTCCAAAATGGGTTTCACTGGGCTAAAGTCAAGGTGTCAGCAGGATTGTATTGCCTTGGAGGATCTAGGGGGTCATCGGTTTCCTTGCCTTTTCAACTTCTAGAGGCAGCTGGAAGTGGTTTTCAAAGCCAGTGATATCATCACTCCAACCTCTGATTCCATGGTAACATCTCCTTTTCTGATTTTCTTGGCTCTTATAAGAGTCCTTTTTATTATACTGGGTTCACCTCAGGATAATCTCCCCATCTCAAGATCCTTAACCACACCAGTAAAGTCCCTTTTGCCATGTAGGGTGAAATGTTCACAGGGGCTGGGGATTAGGATGAGTGCTTCTTTGGGGGAGGCATTATTCAGCTTACACCAGCATCTCTAAACTAACGAAAAATTTATCATTAATAGAGAAATGTTCAAGAACATCAAACCTTTACTATTGGCAGTTTTTTTGCATGTGTTGAGAAATCTGAGCATATTTTTTACTTCAGTTACTTGAAATATTTAAGAGATTTTTGTCCTTTAGAGTAGCAAGTGAGCCCTGCACAACCAATTTAAAATGTGCCATTGAATAATTGATTTGGATTTGTGACTTTAAATCGAAATCTTAACAATTTATATATAGCGTCAGAACATTTAGAAGATTAAAAAGTAAACCTTACTGGATTTTAAGGAATTACTTATATACCTGGGGAAATGTATTCAGCCAGAAAATTGAAGTATTTAAAAGGAAATAAAATATTTTAAATGACTGATGAGGTTAACTTAACTAAATTTGTAATGGGAACACATATTAATAAAAGGCTTCCTTAAGATGGATCACTAATATTTGCTAGATTTAAAATTTGATAATGATATTTGTTAGTTAGGCTTAAAAGTGTAAGGAAAAACATGGTTGTAAAATATGTAACTTTAATAATTAAAGCACATTTTGTCAAGGGAAGATTCTTAATAATCATTATGCATAATCTTACATAAAGGGCACCTGAGCATCAAATGATGTTTTCTCTGCCTATAGGTTGACATTTCTCATCTCATTTTGGACTCTCCTTTAAGATTATTTCCAGAATCAGTCTGAGGCCCTCATTGGCAATCACGTTAAACATTTTACCATCATGCAATCGGAATAATCTGCTTTACAGAAAAGGAAATATCTGTTCATTGAAGTTATCTTTAGAGTGGGGGATAGAGTAGAGGGTCACATCAGTGGCACTGTATAAGAGTGACAGTTTTCAGTTTGTTTATAGAAAAATAAAACAAAGTAACCTCTCCATCTGAAACATTACCTCAGTGAAGATTTTCAAAAGAAAGATGGATGAACAGAACAGTAGTTACATATTAGAAAAACATGCCATTTTTTAGTTTGTTTTGATAAAATGTAGTTATTCAAAATGGATTTAATTTTCCAAGATAATTTTATCAGAATTCATGCCATTAGAATTAAATATTTGCTAGTGCCTGAATAATTGTATGTAATCTATAATGGGTAGGTGCTAATCATTCCATTAGTCTATCAATTGACATTTTTGGACCCTCTATTTATCTATCCCCTCTCTCTTCCTCATTTATCTCTCTCTCTCTCTCTATTTATCTATCTACCTATCTATCTATCTATCATCTATCTATCTATCTATCTATCTATCTATCTATCTATCTATCTATCTATCTATCTATCTATCTATCTATCTCTATCATCTATCTAATCTCTTTCTACCTAGCTATTCAATTTTTTATTCATTATTGAGCTCCTGTTATTAAGTAGACATTTGGCTATGTGCTAGTGAAACAAAGATGATTAAGACACAGTTTTTAGCTTCAAGATGCTTAACTTTTTGTCCCCGTGTTCTTACATCAGCATCAGAAAATAGGAAAAGGAACTAAAATGCTACCTATACAAAAGACAATTAGCTTTATAAAAAAATAATATTAAGTTGACATCAAGTACTGTTCTGGACTCATTTTTATGTAGGAAATAGTAACCAGGTCATTGTTTTCTGTTTCAGAATTTCTTACAAATACACATTCATTGTGTTGAATGTTGCCCCATGATTTTGACCCAAGACAAAAAGCAAATTTAAATTCTTGGTTATACCTTCTCAAGATAAACAGTATAATTAATTTTGAAAGAGAAATTATATTCTATGTCCTTGTTTCACATCCATTCAAACTTTCTCCTGTTTTTAACTTTGGAATTTTTTTTTTACTTTTGGAATTTTTGTCACATTTTCAGAAGAAAGGTGAATTTATCAGGAAACAGTGAGAAAGAAAGCCAGATGTGTTATAATCATCATTAATATATGAAAATATTTTACACATATTGAATTTACTTTTGAATTTTGGCATCTAAAAAAGTCTCACTGCTTGATGTTTAACTATTCTGTGAGACATCCCTGTACAATTTATCTAAATCATTTGCCCCCATCTCCACTGATTTTTCTGTATCAATGCATATAGGTTGCTACCTTTATATACATTCTCATATTTTATTTACTTGTTTACTTAGTCTGGGTCTCTCTACTTGGAATGTCAGCTCCATAAAGGAGGGTTTATTGTCTTTTGACATTTAACAGACATTAATATATATGTTTTGAATGAATAAATAAATGTCACTCCATTTCTGACTTTATTTTTTACTTTGAATGGATACCATTTGATAAAAATTTATCAATCACAGGCAGGCCAAATATTTTCCTTATTTCCTTTTGCTTTAAAATGATTTTGATAAAAGCTCTATTCTTAATAATTTAACAATTAGAGAATATTTTCCAGATCTTAGCTGCAATTTCAAGTATGCAAGTGTTTAGTTACAGACAATTGTTGAGGTGGTTCTGGGGAAATAGTTTTAAGCAAAGCCATGGTTCAAGCTGGCTTTTTGTTCTAAACATGTTTTAGCTGAGTACCTATCCTGACCCATCACTCCCCAATTATTTAAGTTCTATGAGAGATGGGACATGGTATGTTTTGTTCATTGATGTCTTTCAATTCCCAGAAAGTATCTGCCATATACTAGGTATCTTAATTTGCCAAGGCTGCTATGACAAAGATAACAGAATGAGTTGGCTTAAACAATGGGGATTTATTGTCCCACAGTTTTGGAGGCTAGAAATCTGACATTTTCCCCCTAGAGACTGTAGTATTCTGGTGTTGTCTTCCTGCAATGGTTGGGATTTCTTGGCTTGATTCTACGCCTCTATAGCATGGCTTCTCCTTCTGGTTTCTCCTTCTGTGCCTCTGTCTAGATTTCCCCTCATTATAAAGACTTCAGCCAATTAGATTAAGGCCCACCCTTATTCAATTTGGCTTCTTCTAAATGAGATAATCAAAGATCTTATTCACAAATGAGTCTACTACTTAATTAAAACTAATATCTTCAAAGTTACTATTTACTATTTACAAATGGGTTCACATTGTGGGGAACATTATTCAATCCTGAACAATAAGTCCTCAATAAATACTTGTTGATTGAAATTCCCTTGGGTGCCAGGGGAGCAGGGGTCATGTACTGGAAGTCAAAACTAGGTGATATACTGTATAGGCTCATACTCAGAGAAGAGACTCTAGATAGGCAAAATAAGAGTTGAAGAGTATATAATAACCAAGGAGAGCAAAAATTCTGGTAAGGGATCAAAATTAGACTGACCTTAGTTATCAAACAGGTAAAAGCCTGAATTCCAAAAACAGAAAAATCTGGTCTAGGAACCAACTAGAATACAAAACTGAATTTAACCCTGAAATACCATCTGTCTTAGTGAGCGACCTTTACATACCTGTTATATGCAGAGAACATGGATATTTAAGCTGATAGATGTTTGTGTTTAAAATGAGGGAACTGGTCAAGAGGGAATGAAGGAGTAATTCTTGAAGTTAGGTATCAACACAGTGACTATGTTTGTGTAAAGATAACCCAAGAATTGGTTTGAACAGATCAGTAAGACAGAAATTATTAGGTTGTTCCTGACTGATACTCTTGTAACAATAAACAATATCAGTAATTGTTTATATTCTATGATTTTCCTTATAGTGAATAAGGCAGACAGTTCCTGTACATCCAAAAGGCTTCTGGAATCTTCTGCTTGTAGGTGTTTTCTTACTTAAGGAGCATGCTTATGAGCAATGGGGCAGGTGTGAAGTGACAGGGAGTTAAGAATGAAGAACAGGAGTTCATGGATAAATACCTCATGTTCTTCTCCCTTCAGTGGAACAATTCTGTGGCATATTTTACATTATCACTCAAAAGGTGCACTGCGGGACTGAGTCCCAGGTTCCCATAGCAACCACTCATCAATATACCCTTTTTGGCTTTCTTTTCTTCCCTATCTCATTCCCTCATTTTCTCATTGTGTTTCCTGGGGTAATATCCCAGATAAGCTACTTGCATCCAAATCCTTATCCTAAGGTCTACTTTTGGGGGCACACAAACTAAATAGTGACTACTTAATGAGAAAAACAAAGCAATGCTGAATTTTCTTCCATGCTTATTCTTAATTTTCTCAAAACAAGATCCTTTTCTAATTTCCATCTCTACTTCAGCTACCCCACTTCTCTTTGGGAATTCATCAAAAACCATCATCAGAGTTCCCAGCTTGCAGCCTGCCCTCTGGAATTTGGACTTGTGCATCCCCACAGTTGTGTGAGACAATTTTTATAAAATCTCATAATATTTACAGATATCTCTTATTGGATCTGTTTCCCTGACTAAGACACAATTCTTCACATCTCTCACTGAAACTTTGCATTGTTGGTCTTTTTAATTTTTGCATTCTAATAGTTGTGTGATAATATCACATTTTAATTTTAACTTGTATTTCTTTATGACTAGAGATGTTGGGCATCTTTTCATGTGCTTATTGGCCATTCACTTTTTTTTATGGCAAAGTATCCTTTCAAATTTTTTGCCTCTTTTTATTGGGACATTTGTCTTCTTATTAATGAATTGTAAGAGATTTTTATGCATTCTGGATAAGCTCTTAAACAGGTATATATTTTACAAATATCTTCTCCCATATTGTGGCTTGACTTTTCATTTTCTTAACAATGCCTTTTGAAGATCTGCATAGTATTTTAGCTTCCTCATAACTCCTTTCCAATGAGTTTTGGCTTCTTGATCTGACTGTACTTAAGCTTTGGCAAATGCCTTAAGGACTAAAGCTGTTCTGAACATAGGATTCATTTCCTTATTTCTTTTTCTTCAGGTTCTTTTCTTTTCATGACCTTCTTCTTGGTAGTTCTAACCCAGTTTTTTTTCCAACCAATCCCCATGATACTTCCAAAAACCCTAGGCTACCCCTTGATTTCAATGTCCCTTGCAGATATTCAGCAATGAGCACTGGAGAAAAGGTAACAGAAATGGTCTTGGAAGCTCAAGTCCTGTCTGTCTTGGTTGATCTTGAATGCTTCTGAAAAAATGTAGTTTTAAAAACTCTATCCAGTTTTATTGGCAGGAGAATTGGTTGGATAAAATTTCCTCCATCATAACTGAATGTGAGAGGTAATTTTCAAGACTGTAAATTTTATATTACTACTAATCATCATGTTTGTAG
>PVKH010000803.1:0-34272 GCA_004027955.1 Chaetophractus vellerosus | reverse complement strand
GTGAGCTGACTCGGCACGTTGCCGCAGCAGGGGGAGACAAAGCAGACATAGAAGAACACAAAAAATGAACACACAGCAAGAGCAAGCAGAAAGGGGGGGGATATGTAACAAAAAAAAAAATTAAAAAAAAAGAAAATGTTCTAAAATTAGATAGTGACAATGGTCATACAACACTATATTTTAGAATATACCAAAAATATTGAATTATGCCCTTTTAAAGAATGAATTGTATAGTATGTCAAATCATAATCTTAAAAATGCTATTATTGAAAAATCAGGAAAAGTCTACTTTAAATAAAACCTCTGTGAGATGCTCAGCAACAACTCATACTGGCAATTCAATTGCTCACCTTTCCAAATATAGACATGTAGAACATTTCCAAATGTTCTATATGTCCTCTTCACTCCTTGTATTTTAATTTATAATATTATCATATCCTAAGAGAACCCAGACTCTTATAAAACAAACTATGTACACAAACATTTGAATTGGTTCTTTCTTTTTTTGCCCACTTCAAAAAATTCTTTCATAATTGAGATTTTATTGGTTCAAGTCTTGCCTTCTCAGCACACAGACATTATGAGCAATTTGTAAACAATTCTTAATGTATGTACCAAAAACTTAAAAAGCCATACAGTTGTTTTTCTAAAGTTATTCCAGTGGCTTTTCATCTTAATATTTGGAGGCAAGTTTTCCTTAAGAGGATATCAAGTACCAATATAGTCAAATGCTGATTAGCTGTTACATCGTTAAGTCCCACTGAGTCACAATTTGATATCATACACACTACATACATTTCTAATCTTTCACCACACATAACAAAGTGATTAGAAAAACTGAATGACCACAACCAAGGATATTACGGAGTACACACAGTTCTGACAGAGAGAGCCAAGATCAGGGAAGGTTTTAAGAAGCAATTCTATTGAAAAAATATGGGAGTAGAAGTAATGTAAAATATTCAACACATATTAAATGCATGACTGTGACTCCACATCACCATTTAGTATGCCTTGTGTTATAGGGTAAAAAACTGCCACCCTCCCACCCCATGGAAAAGCTTCCCATGATTCAAAATCCCACTATGTTCTGGTCATACCAAAAAATAAACCACCAGCAAATGATCTCCTCTCTTTAAGGAAAAAAAAAAGGCATTTACACTTAGAAAATGGGATGAGGTGGAAGATGGGATTCCTATCTCCTTCTTTAAAAGATTTCTTTTAGAGCTACTAAAAAACTTGCATTTACAAAATAGCTGATGAAAATACTCCTCTAGATTATACAAGAAGGGAGAAACACAGACCACTGATAAGACATGGTACACAATAATAATCAGATTTGGCTTCTTTCTCTCCTGCTTCATCAGAGGCTGGACTCTCCTCATTTTCAGTTTCTCCATTTTCTGCACGTAAAAGTCTTCAGTTTCTTGGTTAGCCACTTCACTTATTTTCCCTTTGCTCCCCTTTTCCCTTTGGGTTGCACTTTGTCTGAAGGTTTATTCTCTCCTGCTGCCTCTTTTTGGCTTCGTTTCCACTTTCCAGCCTCTCTGACCTCCTCTTGGGCTCCTCCTGCCCTACCTCTTAGACCCAGCTGACCTTCCTCTTGGGCATCTTAGTGGTGCTGCAGGATGAGATACTTCAGGAAGTCAGGCTGCTGGCCGCTGCCGTTCCTCCCACCGGTGGAACTTGGTTCTTGGTTGTTGTTGTTTTTTTTAAATTTATTTATTACATATCCCCCCTTTCCGCCCGTTCATGCTGTGTTCATTTTTGCGTTCTTCTGTGTCTGCCTGTCTCCCCCTGCTGTGGCGACCCGCTGAGTCAGCTCATCACGTGGCGGCCTGCCCTGCCCACAGTGGCCTACCCTGCCCGTGGTGGCTTGCCTTCTCGAGGTGGTCTGCCAGGAACCGAACCCAGGGCCTCCCATGCGGTAAACCGGAGCCCTACCAATTGAGCTACAGCCGGTTCCCAGTAATTACTTTTTGAATTAGTGATTTGAGAGACTGCAAAACTATCAGTGAAACGCTTGTTCAATGAAAATTATAAGGGCATAAGCACAGATATGATTTTACACAAGCCTAAACACTAAAATCAAAAATAAAACTACTACTCTGAGGCACTATATGACTAAAATTTACGTGGGATTTACATAAAGTATTCTACATCTCACTTTGCGGGGAGTAGGTTGATTTAATTTGAGAAAATAATTAAGAAAGCAAAATGAAATCCTTCCTACTATTTGGGATTTTAAAAAAAGAGAATAATAGCCATGTGTTTTAGTTTACCACAGGGCTGCTGAAGCAAAGTAACAAAAATGGGTTGGCTTTTCTAATGGGAATTTTATCAGAGGAAATCTTATAGTTCCCAGGCTGTGAAATGTCCAAATCAAAGCACTATCAGAAATGCTTTCTCATCAAAGTCAGCTACTGGTGATCCTGGTGACCTGCCATGTGGTGAAGCAAGATGGCAGCTGATCTGTGCCCAGGTCCCTGCCTTCCTCGCCAGAATCTACCATCTCACAGAGCTCAGCAGTGGGCGACAGGCATATGGCTCATCTCTTCAGCCTTGAGCTGCTCCGTGGGCCCGGCCTCTTGTGGGCTTCATGCCTCAGCTTTGGCTGCTCCTGAATTCTCTCTCACATGACTGGGTCCAAATAGCAGCTTTCTTTCTCTGTGTGTGTGTGTTCCTCGCTCTCTGTCTCTATTTATATCTACCCAGCAAGAGGGCGGAGACCCAACCTGGCTCACGCCTCATTGATGTCCAATCAAAAGCTCTAAATCAATCTTATCAAGTAAACTAATCAAAGGCCCCTTAACTGAATTTAAGGCAATCAAAGAGCCCCACACCCATAGGAATGGATTAGTTTAAGAACATAATCTATTTTTAGGATTCACCAAATTCAAACTGTGACACCATGTCTTATAAGGGCAGGTAAATGGCAAGTCCTGTATCTCTATCGCTCAATTGCATGATTTAACCTAATCTAAATTTTGCCTATACAAATTGAATGTAAGAGGATTTTATTATTATCTAGTAAGCAGGATAGGCATCCTCAAATTTTGAACCTTTGGTAACTAACTCTTCACGGTCATCTTTTTAATATCTTCCCTGTTTGAAAGGAACTTTGCTTATGACACTATTGTTAAACTTCTTTTTTTTTTATTTTGTACATTTAATAATTGAATAAATAATTAAAAACTAAAAAGTAAATACAGATGAATACATACATTTCTCAATTAAATGTACTGTATACATATAATTTTTTAAATCAAACACTATGTTACACAATATATTTGGTTCATAGTAACTCAATGATACAGTATTTGTCCTTTGGCATCTGGCTTGCTTGGCTCAACATAATGCCCTCCAGGTTCATCCATGTTCTCATATGCTTTATGACTTCATTTCTTCTTATAGCTGCATAATATTCCATTGTGTGAATAGACCACAGTTTGTTTATCCATTCTTCTCTTGATGGACACCTGGGTTGTTTCCACCTTTTGGCAATCGTGAATAATGTTGCTGTAAACATCGGTGTGCAGATGTCTGTTCGTGTAACTGCTCTCAGTTCTTCTGGGTATATATCCAGTAGTGGTATTGCAGGGTCCCATGGCAAGTCTATATTCAACTTCTTAGGAACTGCCAAACAGTCCTTCACAGTGGCTATACCATTCTGCATTCCCACCAACAGTGAATAAGTGTTCCTATCTCTCCACATCCTCTCCAACACTTGTAGTTCTCTGTCTTTTTAATAGCGGCCATTCTGATAGGTGTGAAATGATCTCATTGTAGTTTTGATTTGCATTTCCCTAATCATGAGTGATGTTAAGCATTTCTTCATCTGTTTTTTTGCCATTTGTATTTCTTCTTTGGACAAATGCCTATTCAAGTCTTTTGCCCATTTTTCAATTGGGTCATTTGTCTTTTTACTGTTGAGTTGTAACATCTCTTTATATAACCTGGATATTAAACCCTTATCAGACATGTGATTTTCAAATATTTTTCACATTGAGTTGGCTGCCTTTTCACCTTTTTGACAAAGTTCTATGAGGTAAAAAGTGTTTAATTTTGAGGAGGTCCCATTTATCTATTTTTCTGTTGATGCACGTGCTTTGGGTATAAGGTCCAAGAAATTACCACCTAAACAAGGTCTTGAAGATGTTTGCATACATTTTCTTCTAGTAGTTTTATGGTCCAGGCTTTTATGTTTAGATCTTTGATCCATTTTGAGTTGATTCTTGTATAGGGAGTAAAGGAGGGGTCCTCTTTCACTCTTTTAGTTATAGATATCCAGTTCTCCCAACCCCATTTGTTGAAGAGACTGTTTATTCCCATTAACATGGACTTGGTAGGTTTGTCAAAAACCAGTTGACTGTATAAGTGCAGGTTTATTTCTGGGTTTCCAATTCTACTCCATTAATCGATGTATCTATCTTTACGCCAGTACCATGCAATTTTGACCACTGTAGGTTTGTAATATGTTTCAAGAACAGACAGTGAAATTCCTCCCATGTCGCTCTTCTTTTTTAGAATGCTCTTAGCTATTCGGGTACACTTACCCTTCCAAATGAATTTGCTAATTGCCTTCTCTAATTCTGTAAAGTAGGCTGTTGGAATTTTGATGGTATTGCGTTGAATGTATAAATCAGTTTAGGTAAGAATGACATCTTCACGATATTTATTCTTCCAATCCATGAACACGGAATGTCTTTCCACTTGTTTAAGTCTTTTCCAATTTCTTTTAGCATGTTTTGTAGTCTTCTGCATAGAGGTCTTGTACTTCTTTGGTTAAATTAATTCCTAATATTTGAGTCTTTTTGCTGCTATTGAAAATGGAATTTTCCCCCTGATTTCGTCCTCAGATTGTTCAGTACACGTATACAAAAACATTACTGATTTTTGCTTGTCTGCCATTTTGCTGAATTCATTTATTAGCTCAAGTAGCTTTGTCTTGGATACTTCAGGATTTTCTAAGTACAGGATCATGTCATCAGCAAACAAGGAGAGTTTTACTTCCTCTTTTCCTATTTGGATGCGTTTAAGTTTTTTTTCTTGTCTAATTGCCCTAGCTAGAACTTCTAGTACAATATTGAATAACAGTGGTGACAATGGGCATCCTTGTCTTGTTCCTGATCTTAGAGGGAAAGCTTTCGACCTTTCCCCATTGAGTATGATGTTGGCTGTGGGTTTTGCATATACGCCTTTTATCATAGTGAGGAATTTTCCTTCTATTCCTATCTTTTGAAGTGTTTTTATCAAAAAAGGATGCTGGATTTTGTTGAATGCCTTTTCCGCATCAATTGAGATGATCATGTGGGTTTTTCCCTTCAATTTGTTAATGTGGTATATTACATTGATTGATTTTCTTATGTTGAACAAACCTTGCATACCAGGAATAAATCCCATTTGGTCATGATGTATAAGTCTTTTGATATGCTGTTGGATTTTATTTACAAGTATTTTGTTGAGAATTTTTGCATCTATGTTCATTAGAGAGATTGACCCGTAGTTTTGTTTTCTTGTAGTATCTTTATCTGGCTTTGGTATTAGGGTGATGTTGGCTTCATAAAATGTGTTGGGTAATTTTCCCTCCTTTTCAATTTTTTGGAAGAATTTAAACAGGACTGGTGTTAATTCTTTTTGAAATGCTTGGTATAATTCACCTGTGAAGCCATCTGGTCCTGATTTTTCTTTGCTGGGAGGTTGGTGACAGATTTAATTTCCTTAAATGTGATTGGTTTGTTAAGTTATTGTATTTCTTGAAGCATCAGTATAGGTTGGTTGTACGTTTCTAGGAATTTGCCCATTTCATCTAGGTTGTCTGTTTGTTGGCATATAGTTTCTCATATCCTCTTATGATTCTTTTTATTTCTGTGGGGTCATTTGTAACTTCCCCCCTTTCGTTTCTGATTGTATTTATTTGCATCTACTCTCTTTTTTCCTTTGTTAGTCTAGCTAGGGGTTTGTCAATTTTATTGATCTACTCAAAGAACCAACTTTTGGTTTTGTTGATCTTCTCTATTTTTTTTCTCATTTGCATTTATTTCTGCTCTAATCTTTATTATTTCTTTCCTTCTGCTTGCTTTGAGATTGGTATGCTGTTCTTTTTCTTTTTCTTAGTTGTTCAACTAAGTCTTTGAGTTTAGCTCTTTCTTCTTTTTTTGATATAGGCATTTTAGGGTTATAAATTTCCCTCTCAAGACTGCCTTTGCTGTATCCCAAAGTTTTGATACGTTGTGTTCTCGTTTTCATTTGTCTCAATATATTTACTGATTTCACTTGCAATTTCTTCTTTGACCCACCGATTATTTAGGAGTGTGTTGTTCAGCCTCCACATGTTTGTGAATTTACTTTTTTCCTGTCTGTTATTGATTTCCAATTTCATTCCATTGTGATCTGAGAAGGTGTTTTGTATAATTTCAATCTTTTTATATTTATTGAGAGCTGCACTGTGACCTAACATGTGGTCTATCCTGAAGAAAGATCCATGGGCACTTGAGAAGAATGTATAACCCGCTGAGTTTGGATGCAATGTTCTGTACATGTCTGTTAGGTCTCACTTGTTTATCATATTGTTCAAGTTCTCTGTTTCCTTGTTGATTTTCTGTCTAGTTGTTCTACCTAATGATGTTGAGTGGGGTGTTGAAGTCTCCAAGGATTATTGTAGAGATGTCTATTTCTTCCTTCAGTTTTGCCAGAGTTTGTATCATGTATTTTGGTGCACCCTAGTTAGGTGCATAGATATTTATGACTGTTATATCTTCCTGGTGGAGTCTCCCTTTTATTAATATATAATGGGCTTCTGTGTCTCATAACTTTTTTGCATTTAAAGTCTGTTTTGTCTGATATCAGTATAGCTACCCCTGCTCTTTTCTGGTTACTATTCGTGTAGAGTATCTTTTTTCCAACCTTTCACTTTCAGCCAGTTTGTATCCATGGGTCTAAGGTGAGTTTCTTGTGAACAGCATATGGATGGCTGATGTTTTTTTAATCCATTTTATCAGCCTGTATCTTTTGTTTGGGGAGTTTAATCCATTCACATTCAATGATATTACTGTAAATGCACTATTTACTTCTGCCATTTTATTCTTTGTTTTTCATATGTCATCTTGTTTTTGTCTGTCTTTTTACTTGTTTGGTTATCCTTTCTGCTATTCTTTCTCCTAAACTCTCCTCCAAGCCCCTCTCTCCTGTCTTTTTCTTTCAGGTTCTAAGGCTTCCTTTAGTATTTCCTGCAAAGGTGGATTGTTTTTCGCCAACTCTTTTAGTTTCTGTTTGTTTGTGTATATTTTATATTCACCTTCATACATGAAGGACAGTTTTGCTGGATAAAGAATTCTTGGCTGGCAGTTTTTCTCTTTCAGTTTCCTGAATGTATCATACCACTGTCTTCTCGCCTCCATGGTTTTTGAAGAGAAATCTGCGCTAACTCTTACTGGACATCCCTTGTATGTTATGATTTGCTTCTCCCTTGCTGCTCTAAGAATTTTCTCTTCATTTTTGACATCTGACATTCTAAGTAGTGTGTCTTGGAGTAGGTCTATTCGGACCTATTCTGATTGGGGTACAGTGTGCTTCTTGGATATATAAGTTCATTTCTTTCATGAGAGTTGGGAAATTTTCAGCTATTATTTCCTCAAATACTTTTTTTTTTTTTCTCTATGTTTTGCTTCTTGTCTCCCCCCGTCTTTGCGGCGGCGCGCCAAGTAGGCCCTCCACGGCAGCGGCTCGCTCCATTCATGGGTGGCTCCATTCCGTTTTTCACGGGCGGCTCTGCTCCATGTTTTGCAGGCTGCCGGCTTCTGCTTCGCAGGCAGCAGCTCCGCTTTTCACGGGTGACTTTGCCATGCCCGTGGGGGCTCCGCCCTGCCCGTGGCGGCTTTTCGCCTTGCCCACGGCAGCTTTTGCCCCGCCCACGGCGGCTTGCCTTTCTCAAGGCCGTCTGCCCGCTCAGAGAGGTCCCTGGGAAACGAACCTGGGGCCTCCCATGTGGTACCCCAGTGCGCTTTTTATCCACTGAGCTATCTAGCCAGGCTCCCTCAAATACTCTTTCTGCCCCTTTTCCCTTCTCTTCCCCTTCTGGAACTCCCATGACACATATGTTGTTGTGTTTTGTGTTTTCATTCAACTCTGAGCCCCTGCTCAATTTTTTCCATTCTTTACTCTGTGTTTTTCTCTTTTCAATTTTAGCTGTTACGTCTTCAGTATTACTAATTCATTCTTCTATCATTTCGAGTCTGCTGTTATATGCCTCAAATGTGTTTTTGATCTCCACTATTGTGTCTTTCATTCCCATGTGGCTCTGTACTTTTCTGTTCAGGGTTTCAAATTCTTCTTTGCGTTCGCTCAATGTCTTCCTGATGTCATTTATCTCTTTAACTATGTACTCTTTCAACTCAATTTGATTTTGGAAATTTGTGCGTATCTCACTGATCAGTTTTCTCAAATTCTGCATCTCTTCTGCGGCTTTTACGTATTCCTTTTCTTGGGCCATGTCTTCTATTTTCTTAGTATGGCTCATAATTTTTTGCTGATATTTAGGCATCTGATTAGGATGTAGTTTATTGAGATGCTCAATTTCTTTCTCTTTTGTAGGGATTTAGTGGCAGGAGGCTGTGAGTTACCACTGCTCTTTGATTTTTTACTCCACCTGAATTGTTAGGATAGTCCTGCTGGTTGCTCAAAACTGAGCACTGGACCTAGTAATTGGTTCTAGAGGCACTTCCTAGGGACTTGGGCAGAGAGGGTATAGAAGCCGTAAAAAGCCTCTCTCACTTACTTTAAATTTTCTTGTGTGCACTTCCTTGATCTGCCAGGAGATGGCACTCCTTGGCAGCTCTCAGTTCAATGCCTGGTTGGAGTGTATTTGTTACAACACAGACGAGATCAATGTGATAGAGCTTCCAGTCTGGAGGCTAGGAGCCTTGTAATTCAAACTTTCTCTGAGACAGTTCTCCAGCCTTCTCTGGCAGCCCCCTCCCTTTTCCAGGCTAGGAAATATTTCCACCTCCCTCTGAGTCCTTAACAATCAATCCCTGTTAGTAGAGGAGGTGATTAGGAGGGTTGTATATCTTTAGCCCCTTGCAGGCTCCAAGGCAAACAACGGCGCAGCCCTACCCCGCCAGGAAGGGCTCTTGGGACACAGCAGACCAAATGTGTGAGTCAAAAGCTGAGTCAACCTTAGGCTGTGTCCCTCTCTCTGCCCTTTCCTGGGATGGTAGATCCCTGGAGCCCCCTTTGTCTGTATTTGCAGGCCCAGAGGCCCAAGAATTCTAAAGTGTCTTTAGTGTGGGGGAGGGTGCCAGCAACAGCCCAGTGGCTGGTTTCAGCTCACGGTTCTGTCATTGTGATTTCCCTCCTTAGTCCCTCTCTCCTCTGGGTGGTATCCAGCCTTTGCCTGGTGTCCTAAACCCTAGATGATCTTTTTTGGGGCTCTTTCAGTCTGTCCTCTAGCTATTTTTCTGGAGGAGAAGAGATTCCCGTGTCTTACTAGTCTGCCATCTTCCCGGAAGTTGTTAAACTTCCATAATTAACTTTGCACAATGATTCATAAACCTGTATCAAAGCCATATCATTCTGACAGGATCCACAAAATCAGCTGATAGTACACTATTCATTCCATGAGATCCAGATACAGGGTTCCATGTTAATTAGAAGAAGGCTCTTCTATATTGAGATTTTAATATGGTCGTAAGTATTAAGGTCATAAGATATTAAGGCCCTACTTCATCTAAATACTAACCCAAAGGTTAAAAGTCAATATTTATTCCCCAGATGTTTTTGGAATCAGCATAACAAAATGTCCCTTAAAATTTAGCATGCTGGGGGCCGGCTGTAGCCCAATTGGTAGGGTGCCGGTTTACCACATAGGAGGCCCCGGGTTCGGTTCCCGGGCCTCCTCGAGCGGGCAGACCGCCTTGAGAAGGCAAGCCACCATGGGCAGGGCAAGCCCCCGCAAGCAGGGCAAGCTGCCCCACAGTGAGCTGACTCGGCAGGTCGCCGCGGCGGGGGGAGACAAGCAGACACAGAAGAATACAAAAATGAACACAGCATGAACAAGCAGAAAGGGGGGGATATGTAATAAATAAAAAAATAAATCTTAAAAAAAAAGTTAGCAAGCTGACAACCATCCAACTAATTTCAACCCTCTTTTAGACAATAAGAAAATACAGGTCATCCATTCTTTCTTTCAACAAATATTTACTGAAGGCCTAAAACATGCCAGGAACTTACTAGCTTGATTACCCAACATTGTTTACAATGCTGCAGAAACTTCATAAAAAAAAATAGTATAAAATAAACCTTCTTGCTTAGCCTTCTAAAAAATAATTTATGGTCAAGGACAGATACATGAAGCAATGTGGTAATTAAGTGTAATAAAAATTGGTAGTGTATTTGAAAATAGATGAAGGGAATAGAATCAGCGAAACGCTTAATAGTCTTTCCAACTATACAAATAAATTTATGAAGTTCTACAAAGACATTATAAAATCTTATATAATAATGAGACTGCTAATATACTGAATTTTATAGTTATATACTTGAAAATTCATAATCTCTTAAAAGAACGACCATACACCAATCCAACCCATCAATCTACACAAGAAAACCACTTAATATATAATAGTCTTAATTATAATTTAACCACAAGAGGGCGCACAAGGCTGGGAATGTCTTCATAAAACCTAATGCAAGTTGCATTTTACTCAGCAACTTGCAGCTCTTAATACCATGGTCATATGGATTTATAAAGGATTCTTCTTTCAAGTACTTGAGGCCAAATGCACTGAAAATATCTCCCTTTCTCAATATTCATTCCAGAAAGCTACACTACTGCTTATCTAATAACCCAAATTCCCTACCTAAATCGGCTTTAAACCTAAATTTAATATTTTATCAGTAAGAAAAATTATGACTTTCATTCAGAAGTTTATACTACCTTCTAGTCTACCTTATCCTTGGAAGACCTACTTCTCAGAAGCTAACCAACTATTAAAATGCTTATTTTCAAATATTATTAAAGCTTATAGATTGATTAGAATTACAATAAGCTTACTTGTGGGAAACAGGCCTCCAACTTTCAGAAATGCATACAAATCTACATCTACTATTATCAGCTGCTTAAATAGAGCAGCGAATCTTCAATTCATAATGCCTTATTCCAATAGCTGCCAACTGATCCCAAATGGTATGCCTTGAGTTCATTATTTCACTCTCTCCTGAATTAATAAGCCACCACCTGGGAAGCTTCTGCAGGTGGACACAACCAGACAAAGATTACAGTTTATAGGCAGAGACAAAATCTAAAACAATTCAGGAGCACATTCTGCCTAACCCAAGATTTACAACAAGGGACTCTACTTCATACATACACACACACACACATATAACATACACACACCCAGGTTTATCTCGCTTCAGCCTTATATAGCCCTAATTTTGGCTGTGGCACATGAAATTACTCTGAGTTCCAACTTTTCCTAACTCCTACACAGAAGAGGAACCTACATGAGGATCCTAGGTGGAAAGACACAGGCACAAAAAGATTACTTATCACTTTCCCATTATCATTCTAAGGAAACAAGAGAGATGGACTAGCTGCCTCCTGACCGAGTCAGGCAGCTGTCCAAACTACTGCCTGTAAGCTGCAGGTTAGATAGTGTGAGCAAAGGCCCACAGTCCAGAAAAAAGGATAAGGAATATACCATTTTAGAGATCAAACGTCAGGGAACAAACCAAGGAAATGACAATCAGGAACTTAAGAATGGTCAAGATCCAGTCAACGAAGGAAATTACCTGGAATATGAGCAGGTAGTGCAGACCTACAATCTGACTATCTGAACTAGAGACTCATTATATACTTCTTGCCAGGTAACTGATTTGGGACCAGATAGGGAAGGGTGTTCATAAACGACATTCCTGGGGCAATCAGTGAAATTTGAATTGGGCCTGTGTATTGGAGAGCAGTATTGCAACAACATTAATGACTTCTTTTGATGGTTGTACTGTGGTTATATATCAGATAGTGTTCTCAATAGATAACTATAGGATTTAGGGGTGATGGGACATCATGTCTGCAACTTACTCTCAAATAGTTCAGAAAACAGAAAGAGAATTGCAAGCCAAATATGGTAAAATGTTAACAATTAGAGAATCTAGATGAAGGGGATAAGAGATTTCAAAATTTAAAAACAAATAAATAAATAAATGCATTGACAATAGAGTGTAGCATAATTAAATAGAAATGTCTAAACTAATAAACACATGGAACAATTCTAACTGAACCTCCTAAAAGTTTCTTTAGACTTCAATTAGAAAGAGAAAATATTTCTCTTCAATTAAATTACAAGGTACTCCTTCCAGAGAATTCAAATGAAGGTAATGATGTAAACATTCTAGAAATTAAGACTATTGAAAAGTATTTTTAAGAAATGACTCAGGAAACCTCTAGAAGAGTTTTCTCTTTTCATTAAGCAAACTTTTATTACAGTAGGCAAGACCAGGAGAAACCTTTAAAATTTGAGTGTCCTAATAGATTTTAAATAATCTACATTTTAATCAATGTCATTGTCAATTACAAATGACAACAAAACTTTCATCTCATTTAAAAACAATGCATTCACACTCAGTGATAAACACATACATACCATCTGGGAGCTGGAAGTAAAACTTGTTACTTACCTTAGTTTATAACTCCATCATTAGGACAGAATATTTTTTAAAAGAATTACTACAAACAAACCTGAAAACTTATCTGAGCCCCTATCTCCTCAATTTCCTCTATGGCAAGACTTCCCTTCTTCCCAGACTTCCTGAATCATTTCCTAAGGACACAGCATCCATCTTAAACTAGTTGGTTCTGTCCCACAAAACCCTGGTTTCCAAGGAGATGCTGTTGACTTTGACATTATCGTGGCATGACATTTAAGAGAAAAATTCCTCTCAGTACAAACCTGCAATTTTCCTCTTAGATAAACAACAGCAAAATAAAAATTAAATATATAAATAAGTAAACAATGCCAAGTGTATGATCTTATAGAAGACCCATTTCAACACCAAATAGAAAAGCTGCCAATCAAATGTTGGCAAGCAGGGATGTACTTTTGTTTATAGCCTTTTCTTAAATAACAAAACAAAGATTACTTTATGCCTTCTAACATGCACCCAAATAAAGACTAAAACTTTCAACCACTTTTTACTCATCCTTTATTATAAATTTTATCTTTTTAAAACTAAAAAATATTAAATTAGCATATTCATAATATGGAATATTAAGAAGTTAAAAATAATTAGATATGTAAATGGACATAGGAAAATAAACACATTGGAAACCTAACATTTAAAAAGTATCCCTCCTATACCAGCCATTATACATTTTGTCAAAACCTATAAAACTGTGCAGTGCAAAGTGTAAAACAATGTAAATTATACATCGTGGTTAGTAGCAATGCTTTAATGTGTGTTCATCAATTTTAACAAATGTACCACTTTAATGAAAGATGATGTTAATGGGGGAAAGTGGGGGACGGAAGGGGGTGAGGTATATGGGAAACCCCTACAGTTTCGATGTAACATGTATGTATTCTAAAACTCCTTTAAAAATAAAGAAAAAAAATTGTTTAATTATCCCTCCTGTTACAAAAGTGTGGAGAGTTGCAGATGTATTGCAAAAGGTCTTGAAAGCTTTTCAAACTGGATAAAAATAATTAACTCTAGGAACTGGAATGGGGGGTGGGATGAGGAGTAGACAAGAAAGGAATATGATTTTTAAGTTCTAGATTTTAACTAGCCTTAATTACTTTTGTGATGAAAAAAATAACGTGTAAATTTGTGTGTGTGTGTATATCTCAACAAATATATAAACAACAAATCAACACTGATAGACTGACCAAGAAGACCTGAACATAGCGTCAAATAAACGCAAATTATGTTTGTCATACAATCATGTGTGTTTAAGACATATGAAATAATGGTCTATAATTATAACAAACCATTCATTCCCAAAGATAAACTGGTAAAAACATTTGTTTTGGTAATGAAATCCATAACATTAAAAGAAATGACAACTAGCTGCGACGTATTTATCTTGTGGTAGAATATCAAGTTTCACTTTAATGTAAGGGAAGTGTCACCTTCTTGCATATGAAAAATACTCTTTACCGATTATCATTGCAACTGTCCACAAAAAGCTTCTGAATAACTGAATCCTCACCTCCTTAAAAACAATAAGATTATATAGAAGTATGACAGCCAACTTTATCTTAAATATTTATTGTAAATTTAATATTTGACTCAATTTGATTTTAATGTCATGAGGCAGTATGCATACATGTTAAAAAAAATTTGTAGTCAGGTCAACAGAGGTTCTATTCCTGGTTTTTTGCTTACTCTGTAACTCTAGGGAAAAATGCTTAAATCTCCCTGAATCTCATCTTCCCTATCAAATGGAGACAGAACCACCTATAAAAGATGATTGTTATGATGATCCATCAGCAAATTTGGTCCGCCTTTCTCAAATACCTCAACTTCTCTCCATTTCTACCATCACTGCTCTAGCTAATCCAAATTAGTATCATCACTGGTCTCCCTAAATCTGCTTTCGCCCTCCTGCTTTTGATTCTCCTAACAGCTTTTTTTTTTTCCACCATAAATTAAATGATGGAGAAGCACTTCCAGAATGGCAGAACAAGGACCTCCAAAATTCTACTCTTCAATTTTTTCAGAACTCTGAAAATAAACCAATGACTTACAGCAACTCAAAAGAGCATTGTATCAAGAAAAACTGCTGAATCTCAGTAAGAACAGCAAGTTTTATATGGTTTTTAACTTACACAATTTCCATTCTCTTTTCCCTAGATTTGTGGTGGCTCTGAAAACCAGAAGTCTTCCAACTGCAATAGCTGTGAAAACCAGCAGCCTATGAACAAATGGCAGGGACAGAATAGTTTAGTGCTACCCCAAAAGCTCTATCTTACAAGAGAAGTGCCATTATTTGACCTGTTTGGCAACTTCCTGGAAAACCTCCATCCACAGGACTGATCTTATTTGACCTGACTCAGAGATCAATCAGTCTCCAGGGCATGTGTCCCTCTCCCTGGGGCATTTGTCAAACAAAATCAACAGCAATTACTTAACATGATAGCTCCCTGAGGCAGCAATACCAACTAGGCAAACAAGAGGTTGACCAAAAAAACCTAGAAAAATCTGGAGAATGAGATGTCCACAGGGGGCTTTGAAAATTCAAAATATTCCTGGAAATCTAGGAATGTGCAGGTCTGTGTACATGTCCAGAAAAAGCTGAAAAGTCTTAATCTTTTACCTGTGGCTGACCCTGAAGCTCTACACAAGCAGTAAATGAAGGCTAAGATAAAGTGGTAAACTGCAGAGTATTGAAGGCAAGCCCTAAAATACACAGGGAATCCATTAGCAAAATCTGGGAGACTTATTGGTATAAGGCATTTAAGGAAAGCTCTATTCAATCATTAGCTGACCACTAAGCTAACCAAGCAGAGACTTCAGTGGCTGCACATGACAAAAAATAGAGACTTTACAGACTTAGTCCAGGAAAGGCACTAAATCAGCAATAAGCAAGGACAACCACAAATAATAAAAACAAAAACAAACAAACAAAAAACCTTGAAAGGAACAGGGAACTTACTTCCAAATTTGCCACATTATATTATTTAAAATATCCAGTTTTCAACAAAAAATTATAAGTCTCACAAAGAAACCAGTGAGTATGGCCCATACACAGTAAAAGAAGCAGTCAATAGACACTGCCCTTGAGGACATCCAGAGGTGGTCTTACTAGACAAAGACTTTAAATTAGTCATTATAGATATGTTTAAAAAACTAAAGGAAACCATGCCTAAATTATTAAAGTATTAGAATGATGTCTAACCAAACATTGAATAGCAATAAAGAGCTAAAAAATTATTTTTGAAAGACTCTAGGAATTTTGGAGATTAAAAATACAATAACTAAGGGGCCGGCTGTATAGCCCAGTGGATAGGGTGCCGGTTTACCACATGGGAGGCCCTGGGTTCGGTCCCCGGGACCTCTCCGGGTGGGCGGACCACTTGAGAAGGCAAAAGCCACCGTGGGTGGGGCAGAGCCGCCGTGGGCAGGGCAAAGCCACCACAGGCAGAGCGGAGCCACCACAGGCAGAAGTGGAGCTGCCCACAGGCAGGGCAGAGCCGCCTGGAAGCAGGGCAAGCCGCCCGCGAGTGGGCAAGGCCGCCGCTCACCAGTGAAGCTGACTCGGCGCGTCACCGTGGGGAGGGCAGGGGCGGGGGAACGGGACAAAAAAAGCAGAAAATAAAAAAAATTTTTTAAATAAAATAACTGAAATTTAAAATTCACTAGAGGGACTGAGCAGCAAATTTGAAAGGATCAGCAAATTTAAAGATGGGTCAATTTCTGAGTAACAGACAGAAAAAAGAATGAAGAAAATGAATAGAATTAACAGAGCCTCACAGACCTATGGAACACCATCAAGCATACCAACATAAGCATAATGGTGGTCCAAGGCAAGTAGGAGAGATGGAAAGGGGCAGAAAGAATATCTGAAGAAATAATGGTTGAAAACTTCCCAAATTTTATAAAAAACATTATACATCCAAGAAGTTCAATGAACTCCAAGTAGGATAAACTCAAAGAGGTCTACAGCTAGACAATCCAGTTAAATTGATATCCAGCAAAACTGTCATTCAAGAACAAATTGAGGCAGCGCTTTGGCGGCTTGAATTTCTCCCAGACTGCTGGCCAATCCCTGTCACATTCCCCGCCCACTCCCTGCTTATGTCTTCCTCTACCACTACCATCATGGTTCTGGAGGGCTGAGATGTCACCTCCTGGTTGCCCAGTAGCAACCTTCTGCGGGTCAGTGGCATGAGGGGCTCACTGCAATGCATTGTTGGAGCTAGCTGGCCCACTGAGTGCCCAGCCCAGACCGGGAGGGTCCAGGCACCAACTACACAGTAACCCCACCGGACACACAGACTGGGCCAGACACTGCACCGCAAGCAGGTAGTATCAGGAGGTACCTGCCCTACCTCTGCCACAGCCAGGGGTTACAGGGTTAGGTCATGGCTCCAAGCAGCTGGGCTTCCCCACTGCTAACTTTCCTGAACAAGCAGTAGATAATCTTGTAGTGGATATATCCAATGGCTAATATTTAGTATGGTTGGGCCAGTGTTGCAAGTGGAAGTGGAGATGTCCATAAAATGGTGGTGAGCATAGGATGAAACCCATACTACAAGAATATGAAAAAGCCCATGGAAACTCACCTTATACCTACCTTCAGAAAGGACTTCTATGGTGAAATACTCAATGTAGCCATAGTTGGCTACCTCAGACAAGAAAAGAACTTTGATAATTTAGAGCCACTTATTTCAGCAATTCAAGGGGATACTGAGGAAGCTAAGAAATGATTAGAATTACAAGAACATTTGAAATTCAAAGAAGACAATTTCTTCAAGGTTCCTAAAAGCTAAACAATGAAGGCCCACTGCTGAAAACTCATCTTATTTATTCATTCACAGTTTTCTAGTATTTCACTGCTCATAACTGTACAGTCTTATGTTGGCTATATTTTTTTAAAAATCAATCATTTCCTACTGCTATGAATTAGTTTAAACAGTACAATATAATTGTATATTATGCTTCAACTGTTTATTTAAACCCATCATGCCACAGTACTAAAAAGATTCATTTAAAAATGAAGAGTCCTTTTTATGTAGTATTTTGATTAAAAACTCTTTCAAATCTTTCTAAAATGTACCACTAGAAAGGTCTCACATTTCTTATGATGGAAATAAAACATAAAATACACATCAAGGTATTGGAAATGAGACATATGATTCTCATGATAAAATACCAATATGTATGTACTTGTATGGCATGTGCTGCTAAACAGAGAAGGTGTGTAGAAGTATATGTATTAAAGAGAAGTTTGGTAGTTTATTATAAACCTAAGAGGAAAAATCCATACTTTTTGATAACTGTGCATTAATTTTAGCGTTATTTTATTATAGACATGAAGACTTATGAAATTTCATTGCAGTTATTTCCTTCATGAGGTGAAATCATTGTACTGTGTTCCATTTTTGTACAGACCTGCCTCAATTCTAAATGGTCTTGACTCCCTCCTATTTTTTTGTTTGTATTTGAAGACAAAGAAAAATTAGTGTTTTTCAAATCTGTAGTTTTCATTTTTGTGTTGAATGACATTTTTCTCTTTTTAAGAGGGGATACTCTTGTTCTTCAATATTTTTCTTGGCTCTTTTTTCCTTTAATTGATTGTCAGTGTCAAGTTTTTTTGTTTTTGTTTTTTCCATTTAAAATAGCTTACAGGGGCCGGCTGTAGCTCAATTGGTAGGGCACCGGTTTACCACATGGGAGGCCCCGGGTTCGGTTCCTGGGGCCTCAATGAGCGGGCAGACTGCCTTGAGAAGGCAAGCCGCCGTGGGCAGGGCAAAGCCGCCGGGCAGGGCAAGCCCCCACGAGCAGGGCAAGCCGCCCGCGAGCAGGCAAGGCCACCGCGTGGTGAGCTGACTCGGCGGGTCACCGCAATAGGGGGAGACAAGCAGACACAGAAGAATGCAAAAATGAACACAGCAAGAACAAGCAGGAAGGGGGGAATATATAATAATAATAATAAAAAGTAAACTAAAAAATAAATAAATAAATAAAATAGCTTACAACTTACAGGAGACTGAATCTGTCTTTACCACTCCAACCTTTCACTATATGAACAGCGATTGTCCTGAATAACTGCAATGCACTTTTAGGAGGAAAACAAACTTCTTAGGTTTCTTCAAGATTTAATTGAATACACTGCAGTTCATTTATATGTATCAGTTTCTGAAAGAACACAAAATTTTTGGAATTCTCCTCTGTAACAGTTTGAGTTTTATGTAATTATGAATTCCAAAAATATAAATTGGATTATGCTTGTAAACTCATCTGTTCATCTGGGCATGACTGGTTTATGAATAGGGCATTGACTGGGCTGCAGTGAGTAGGGCGTTAACTGCCACGTCAGTGGGACGTTGAACTCCACCCCTCGGTGGGTGTGGTCTCAAATATAAAGGCTAGGCAGCAGATTTGAGTGGCAGAGATTTGATAAGCGGTTCTGATGTTGGAGAAAAGCACTCCAGGAGAAGATAAATGAGCCGTTCGCCCGATAGTCTACAGCTGGCCTTGTGGAGAGACGCAAAAGCGTAGAGAACCTCATGGTCTACAGCTGAACTTGTGGAGGAAACAGAAGCTAAGCCTGGAGAGAAACACAACCCCGGCAGGAGAGGAACCCAAAGGCCTGAGCCCTTGCAGATGTCGGCAGCTGACTTGCTCTAACACATGGACTTTGGTGAGAGAAGAAACTTATGCTTTGTGGCCTGGTAACTGTAAGCGTCTACCCCAAATAAATACCCTTTATAAAGACCAACCAATCTTTGGTATATTTCAAAAGACACACCTGTGGCTGACTAAAACACCCTCCCTTAAAAATATTTACAAGCCAATTAAATTATAAAAGAGCTATAAAGTTATTTATTTTTCATGTAATTATGTTCCCTGAGAAAATCTGGACTCTGTAGTTGTGTATGTTTAAAAAGTACCTGTAGCTTGGGGGAAAAGCATAAAATAATAAGATTCTACTTAAATAATATTCTCATGAATTTTCCTTCCTGTTAGAGCTATGATTTTTTGCCATTTGAGTCTTGTTGTTTATATTGGCAGAAATTTGAAATTGATATTTGGGAAATTAAGGTTACAGATTGCTTTGGGTCCCTAAAATAGTGCTTGCATCATTGTTTACTTTAGCACCAGAATTCAGGAAAGGAGGGGCAATATATAGAAGGTAATTTTAAAGATGAAAACAACTAATTATAAATCAGTTTTCTCTAATCTGAACAAAGGAATTAGAATTAAGTATATAGAAAAACATCTAAAAGTCACCTTGGATTAGGGAGAGACATATAAATTCATTTGGTTGTATTTTACTTTATGGTATATGACTTTGTGGCAAATAAAGCAGTTTGTGACATTTTTCATTTCTTTATAAAAATATTTAGAAAATGTAATAATGTTAGAAATAAAATAGTTGAACAAAAGATGCCTCAATTATTGTATTAGTCAGCCAAAGGGGTGCCTTTGCAAATATACCAATAATTGGTTGGTCTTTATAAAGGGTATTTATTTGGGGTAGAAGCTTACAGTTACCGGGCCACAAAACATAAGTTTCTTCCCTCACCAAAGCCCACGTGTTGAAGCAAGACAGCTGTTGACGTTTGCTCCTTGAATTCCTCTCTTCCCGAGGCTGCGTTTCTCTCTGGGCTTACTGCTTCCTCCACAAGGTCAGCTGTAGACTATCAGGTGAACGGTTCACTTGTCTTTTCCTGGGGCGTCCTCTCCAACATCAGAACTACTTCTCAAAAATCTGCTTCTCAAATCTGCTTCCTCTTTGGCCTTGCCTTTTATATTTGAGACCACACCCACAGAGGGGCGGGGCTCAATGCCCTACTGATGTGACCCAGTTAACGCCCTAATCATAACCCAATCATGCCCGGATGAACAGATCAGTTTAGAAGCATGATTCAATATGGATTTTTGGAATTCATAACTACATCAAACTGTAACACTCCACCCCCTGAATTCCAAAAATACATTACAATATTCAAAAAACTTTAAATCAGTAACAATTGCAAGTACAAAATCATATCATAATCAGTTCAAAGAAATACAGTTTGTCTTTAGGCAAAATCCCTTCCAGCTGTAGAACTCTGAAACTTACAAAACAATTTAACTGCTTCCAATACACAAATGGAAAGGAAAGAATAAACATTTTCATTATCATAGGGAGAAATTGGGATGTCAAACATAAGTCATGGATCCTATACAGTTCAGTAAGCCTGCAGGGCACCCTTCATTCAATTTCAAAGTCTGAGAGTCATTCTTAAGATGACAGTTTCTTCTCCTTGGGGCTACATGGGAACCCACCCTTTCCACAGGCTTGCCCACCCTCATCAAGCATCTGGGTGTCGAATAAGCTCCAGACCTCATCCTCCAAGAGAGTTGGGGTGATTGCCACACATTGCCCAATCTTTGGGTTAGAGTCTTAGTACAGTGAGGTGAAGACAACATTCCCCCTAACCTTTGGCATACAGGCTCAACTCTCTCAGAGCAACGAGTTGACCACCTGGCCTCTCTAATCTATAGGGGACAGAAGCACCCCTCTCAGACCTATGGGGTGCTGACCTTAACCACCATAATCTTTGAGGAATGTGCTCCACCCTCCCTGTACCCTGGGGCAGCAAGACTCTTCCTGAACATTGGGTGGGAACATCCACCCTCTTCAACTGCTCCGGCAAGCTCACCCTCTCTGGACACATGGGTGGGGCTTGTCTCTTGGCCCAAGGCAATGTCTTAATTCCAGATCTCAGCCCCCATGGTTTTCTCCTTAAAACTGTTTCTCCTTCAATGTCTCCTTTCCACATCCTTTTTAGTCCAAGTGAACAGTGGTTTTGTTCATGCAGTACTCTCAAAAACTTTGCTGTTTTAGCATGCAGGAAGCAGGGGTCCAAGCCATCAGACAGTAGGACTTTCCACAAGTCTTTCTGAGATAACTGCATCTTCAATTCTGATTTACAAGTTCCATGTTTAGCCAAGTCTTCAAATGGGGCACTTTCATCTGGAAACTTGATTTCCAGAAACTTGGAATCAGTTTCTGTTTTCTTTGTGCCCAAAAGTTCAGTCCTTAGTGTATTTCACTCATCTAGTATTTTGCTATAAGCTGCAAGGAGAAGCCAAGCCACATTCTCCAGGTTTACTTTGGAAAGTATTTCAGCTAAATGCTCAGGTTTGCCATTTTCAAATTTTGTCTTCCATATAACACCAAGAGTTAATCTTGCTAAGTTTTCTGCAACTTTAAAACATGGATCGCCTTGCCTCCAGTTTCCAATAATAGTTTCATCATTTACTTCTAAGGCATCATAAAAAGTCTCTTTAGCATAGATATTGCTATCAAAGTGATCTAGGCTTTTTCCATCAAGCATATCACAATTCCTCCAAAAATTACCCCTTACCCATTTAAAAAACCATTCCAATATTTTGGTAATTGCAAAAAGCACTCACCCCACTCCTCGGTACCAAATTCTGTATTAGTCAGGGTTCTCTCAGGAAACAGAATCAACAGGAGATATTTATCAATAATATAAGTTTTATAAGAGTCTCTCATGTGACCGTGGGGATGCACAAATCCAGGTTCTGCAGGGAGGCTGCAAGCCAGGGGCTCCGATGAAAGACTGATAAAAGGTCCTTGATGAGTTTCTGGGAGAAGTTGGCTGTCAAATGACAAGCTGGGAAATTCTCTCTGAATGTTGAAATCACTTCCCCTTTTAAGGCAGTCAACTGATTGGATAAAAGCGTCATCCATTCTTGTTCCAATTTCCCTGACTGATGCAGATGTAATCATCCATCCATGCAGTAAACTCACTGGTGATCAAAGTCCATAAATGCTCTTGTATTACAATTAGTCCAGTGCTTGCTGGACCTAATACCTGGACACAATTACCTGGCTGAGTTGACACATTAGCCTAACCATCACAATTATGAAGCAGAATTAAACATTCAAAGTGTGAAAACAGATTTGTGTTTAGTTTGTTTGAATAGTTTGCTTCTAATTATGTCCTCATAAGTATATGAAAGTTCTTTGATATTTTATTGTTGCCCTGTGTTTTTTAAAATAGTTTTTTTTAAAAAAAAAAAAAAAGATTTATCTATTTATTCCCCCTCCCCACTGTTCTTTGCTCACTATCTCCTCTCTGTGTTCACCTGCTGTGTGTTCTTCTGTGTCTGCTTGTCTTCTCTTTTAGGCAGCACCGAAGACTGATCCTGGGACCTTCCAGAGTGGGAGAGAAGCACTCAATCTCTTGCACCACATCAGCTTCCTGGTCTGCTGTGTCTCTTATTGTCACATCACCTTGCTGTGCCAGCTTTCCATGTGGGCCAGTACTCCTGCATGGGCCAGCACTCTACGTGGGCCAGCTTGCCACTCAGTCCAGCTTGCCTTCACCAGGAGGCCCTGGGAATCGAACTCTGGACCTCCTATATGGTAGATGGGAGTCCAATCACTTGAGACACATCCACTTCCCAGTTATTGCTTTTGAAGATCAGATAGTGAGCTGTTTAGAGGTTAAAGTATCAATATTTTCAAAGATTTTATATTAAGTATTTATGTATTTTAAGAAAGTAAAATAGTATCATTTTGATTGGTCTGAATGTTTTCAGGCACTGAAATAAATCTTGACTAAGTGAAAAAAAAATTGAGATATCCCCAGATAAATAAAAATTGAGAGAATTTGTTACTCACAGACCTGCTCTACAATATATACTAAAGGAAGTCCTTCATACTGAACAGACTGAAATGAAAGGACACTAGAAAATAACTTGAATTCACATGAAGAAGTAAAGAGGACCAGTAAAGATAACTATATCAGTAAATAAAAGACAGTATAAACCTTTTTGTTTATAACACTTTTATTTTCCTTATCTGATTTGAAAGACAAGGGCATAAAACAATTACAAAACTATTGATAGGTTTAGAATGTATAGAATTTTAATTTGCATGATAATGATTTCACAAAGGAGGGAAGAGGAAATGAGGCAAAGTTTTTATATAATGATAAACTAGATTGATACAAAATAGATTATTTTAAATTAAGATGTTAATTATAACAACAACAAAAAAAAATTCAGTTAAAAAAACAAAGTGAGTTGTCACTTTTTTTTTTTTTAAAGATTTATTTATTTTATTACACATCTCCCCTTCCCCCCGCCACGGCGACGCGCCGAGAGTGGTCACTGCACAGGCGCGGCCCTCCCCGCTTGTGGGCGGTCTCTGCGTCCGTTCACGGCCGGCCCTCAGTTCGCGGGTGGCTGGCTGCGCTCCATCCGCGGGCGACCCGCCCTGCCCATGGCGGCTCTTGCCATGTCCGGGGCAGCCGCTTGCCCTGCCCACGGCGGCTCCGGCCCGCCCACGGCGGCCCGCCACTCTCAAGGCGGTCTGCCCGCTAGGAGAGGTCCCCGGGAAACGAACCCAGGGCCTCCCATGTGGTATGCCGGCGCCCTATCCACTGGGCTATCGAGCCGGCCCCGAGTTGTCACGTGTTGAAGCAAGATAGTTCAGCTTTCCTCTCAGCTACAGGCTGGCATAGGGCTTGTCTCTCTTCCCTGGCCCTGGGATCAAAGTTCTCTCCTCTTCTGTGTGATGACAATGTTCTCTCCTCTGGCATCTATGGAACTCTCTTTTCCTATGTATCTTCTTCTGTGTCTTCTTGAGTGAGTGCCTGTTTATATCAGCCCACCAAGGGGGCAGGGACTCAACCCTGAGTCATGCCCTACTGATGTGGTTGAATCAAAACCCTAATCTTAACAGGTAATTTAATCAAAGACATCTCAGGTGAATCTAATACAATCAAAGGCAGTCACACCCAGAGGAACAGACCAGTTTACAAACATAATCTCCCTTTTTGGAATTCATAAATAAACTCAAACTGCCACACTCCACCCTCTGAATTCCAAAAAGGCATTACGATATGAAAAAAAATAACAAAAAAAAACCCTTAAGTCAGCAAAAGTACAAAATCATATCACACTCAGTTTATAGAGATACAGTTTGTTTTGGGGCAAAGTCCCATCTGGCTGTAGACCTGTGAAACTAACAAAACAATTTACCTGCTTCCAATATACAAAGTAACAGATGAGGATAAACATTTGCACTACCATAAGGAGAATTTGGGAGGGAAACATGTGTCACTGGTCCCCAACATCTCAAAACCTTAAGGGTATACTCCATTAGATTTCAAAGTCTTGAAAGTCATTCCCAAGATGATGGTTTCTTCTCCTCCTTGGGGCCCCATGGGGGCCCATCCTTTCCACAGGTTTGCCCAATGGCCATTTTCTTCGTTCCACCCTCATCAAGCATCTGGGTGGTGACCGAGCTCCAGACCTCACCCTCCAAGAATGCTGGGATGAAAGCCACACTTTACCCGTTCTCTGGGGTAGACTCTCAACCCTCTTAGTACAGTGAGGTGGTGGCAACATTCTCCCTAATCTCTAGCATACAGCCCCAATCTACTCAGAACAGTGAGGTGGTGACCTGGCCTTCTATGGGGAACAGGTCCACCCCTCTCAGAGCACTGGAGTTTCGACCTCACTCTCCCAACCCTTGGGAAATGTACTCCACCCTCTCTGTAGCCTGGGGTGGAAAAACTCTCCATGAACAGCAGGCTGGAACATCCACCCTCTTCAAATGCCAGGGCAAACTCACCCTTTCCATACACATGAGTGGGGTCCCTCTCTTGGCCCAAGAAGATGCCTTAATTCCAGACTTCAGCTTCCATGGTTTTCCTCTTTCTTTTCTTTTTTCTTTTAAGATTTATTTTTTGTTTTCTGCTTTTCGTCTCCCCCCCACCCCTGCTGCAGTGATGCGCCAAGTCAGCTTCATCGGTGAGCGGTAGCCTTGCCCACTCACGGGCGGCCTGCCCTGCTTGTGGGCAGCTCTGCCCTGCCTGCGGGCGGCTCCACTCTACTCACAGGCGGCTTTGCCCTGCCTGTGGCGGATTTTGCCCTGCCCACAGCGGCTCTGCCCTGCCCACGGCGGCTTTCGCCTTCTTAAGCGGTCCGCCTGCCCGGAGAGGCCCCGGGGACCGAACCCAGGACCTCCCATGTGGTAAACCAGCGCCCTATCCACTGGGCTGTACAGCCGGCCCCCAGGGTTTTCCTCTTAAAGCTGTTTTCCCTTCCATCTCTACTCTCCATGTCCCTTTTAGTCCAGGCTGACAGTGGTTTTGTTCATATAGCTCTCTCAAAAAGCTTGTTGGTTTAGCATGCAGGAAGCAGGGGTTCAATCCATCAGACAGTAATACTTTCCATAAGTCCTTCCTGGATAACTACATTTTCAATCCTGGCTTACAAGTTCCAAGTTTCTTTAATTCCTCAAATGGGGCACTATCGTCTGGGGGCTTGATTTCCAGAGGCTTGGAATTTCCGGAATCAGTTTCTGGTTTCTTTGTGACCAATAATTCAGTTATCAGCTTATCTCTTCCCTCTAATATTTTGCAATAAGCTACAAGGAGAAGCCAGGCTGCATTTTCCACATTTAGTTTAAAAATCTCCTTCGCTAAATGTCCAAGCTTTAATTTTCAAATTCTGCCTTCCATATAACATCAGGAGACAATCTTGCTAAGTTCTTTGCAACTTTAAAATACAGATTGCATTTCCTCCAGTTTCCAATAATAGTTTCATCATTTCCTTCTAAGGCCTTATCAGAAATAAGTTTAGGCTGCATATTCCTACCAACAGTCTCTTCAAAACAGTCTAGGACTTTCCATTAAGCATCTGACAATTTCTCCAAAAAATACCCCTTACCCATTTATAAAACCATTCCAGCATTTTTGGTGATTACATCAGATTGTACCCAACTCTCCTGGTACCAAAGTCTGTATTAGTCAGCCAAAGAGGTGCTGATGCAAAGTATCAGAAACCTGTTGGGTTTTTTTATTTGGGATAAAAGCTTACAGTTACAGGGCCCTAAAGAGTCCAACTCAAGGTTGGTTTCCCACCAAAGTTAGTTGCCACATGTTGAAGCAAGATGGTTGTTGATCTCTGTGAGGGTTCAGCTTTCCTCTCTTTCAGCTACAGGCTGGAATAGGGCTTGTCTCTCTTTCCTGGGCCATGGGATCAAAGTTCTCTCCTCTGGTGTTTATGGAGCTCTCTCTTCCCATGTATCTTCTTCTGTGTCTTCTTGAGTGAGTGCCTGTTTATATCAGCCCACCAAGGGGGTGGGGACTCAACCCTGAGTCATGCCCTAATGATGTGGTTGAATAAAAACCCTAATATTAACAGGCAATTTAATCAAATCAAAGACATCTCAGGTGAATCTAATACAAAGCCCTTACTTTACACATGTCCCATCTACACAAATTTCAGTTACCACAATTTAGTTTTATAACACAAATCCACAAAAAAAAAGTCAGTTTCCACAGTATATTAATTGTGAGTATATGTATACATAAAGAACGGTATTTGCTGCTAGCTCTTCAGTCCACAAATCACTGCATAAATAAAAGTTGTAAATCATGATGAGTAACCAGTCACATCACTTGTTTCAAAGTCTGTCAGTTATTGGTCACTTCACTCAGGTCAGGCACAGACAGCAAAGAGCAGTTGTGTTGACTCCTTAACTCCCAGTGATAAACCCATGTGACATTTTATTGAAAAAATGGCTATTTGAAAGGGAAATTTATCAACAAAGATGAAAGTGCAACAAAGAAACAAAATTTAAATATGAATCAAATATAAATGCAGTGATGGAAGAAATAGCTGATCATAGGAAGGTTGATGCAGCCACCTTCAAGAGAGTCTCAATATACAGCCAGAGGAACTTAGTGAAGGTGAACTTACTGACATAAAGGGGGAAGGTGGCTGTGACAAAAAAGGATGAAAATATCCCAGAGTTAGTGATACTGGCAAAAACAAAACAAAACAAAACAAAAAAAAAAACATTTCACATTACAAGAATTCTCAGATATTTCAAAAACTTGAAATCACAAAAGGTTGAAATATTAGAAGCTGATCCAAATTTAGAGAAGAGTATGACAATTTACCGAGGCATCAAAAAGATGTTCATTCCATATTGTAAGTTTAATAATGAGATAAAGGTAGCAAGTAATGTTTAAACAACTTTGATGAATTTTTTACAAAAAAGTAAAACACTTTGATTCTCAATTGTTTCTAACATTCTAAATCAGAGTGTACTAAAATTAGTTTTACTAATTTTCCCAATTCCCTATATATTTATAACAGAATAAGAGATTTTAATGTTGACAAAAAAAATTTAAGGACATAAAACAATCATAATTTTCCCATTGATTAATAAGATGACTTTGCAAGATTTTAGCTTGCACAGTCACCTCCACAGCCTTGAGCTACCATGAAAAGCAAGGTCTGCCATATGTATGCTACCTTCATTGTACCAGGTTATCTCATTAAATATATGAAGAGTTTTAATGTGAGAGAGCTGAAAGAAATGTTTAGATTCCATCCAGAACTGATTTAAACGAAGTAGACTAAAAATTGTGAGGTGTTTGGTTAATGATAAAGAAGAACTTCTGAAACATCAAGGTGATAAAGGTCTATGATTTGTGAAGTCTGCATCCTCAGAAGTGTCCAAGAAGAAATGTACAATCACCTCTCCTAGTTTTCTCCTTGACTTAGATAGCATTTTTCTTTTCAAGTGCCTAGCAATATGCAGGGTATAAATTAAGTATAACTTTCAAGGAGCTTTCAAGCTAGATCAATACTCAGATGTATTCAAGGAAAAATTTTTTAATAACAATATAAATAGTTAACTAAATCAACTGGACAAAATAGGCAATGAATGTTATATTATGTTCATAAATGTTCAGTGTAGCTTCCAGGAGAAGGTATGAGTTGAACTGGATCTACTTAGCCCAATAATAGCAAGAGCAAGTGAGAAAATTCCAAGTACAGGGCTTGATATAAACAAAGAGGAAGAATAAAAAGGAAAAACCTGAACCAACAATGAAAAGCAGGTTTGTCAACAGTGTAGCAAGAAATAAAAGGGGAAATGAAACCACTTATGTAAAGTCTGGTCTATAATGCTAATTGGCAATAAAGAACCACAAAGTTTTTGACAAGAAGAATGTTACTATAAAAAGTTACCACAAAAAACTAAGAATGAAACTACAAGAAAGTGAACTTGATTTGTCTGTTGAAATAAAATTTATAAGATACATAAAAAATAAATTTCTGAAAGAATATAGAGTTGTTGTTGTAAAGAAAGAACAAGGAAAAAGAGATGAATATGTTAAATTTATGAGACTAGGTAATTGGGAATTATCTGAAAATTCAAGAAAGAATCTTAAAGCAGCTACCTGAAAAAGCACTGGTATGAGAGGAGAAGCAGGCAGCTTCTGGAAGAGAGTTGTGAGGAAAGCTCCTATTTTTGAGACTTTTGCCCTGGGGTCAGGTACAGGAAAAAGTATTGAGCAGGGTGACAGGAGTGCTGGTGGGAAAAAAATACAGTCTTTCTGGCTAGAGAAAACAAAATTGAAGTTCAGGAAACCATAGCCTCTGGCTAGGGGTGGGAGTTAGGGGGTGGTCCCAGAAAAAAATGAGTCAAAAAGTCTACCACATCTCTAGCTAATCATACATGTATGTAATAAATTCAAAGCTGTTCAACTAAAGACAAAATATCTGAACTGAGGCCAGAGCTGCCACTCAAGAAATAGAAGATTCATCGCTTCTCAGTCTTTCAGCTGTGATCAAGTGAAGAAATAGAGGTTGCAGTTCCATTCTAACCTAGATAATTACCTGCCAAAAAACATCATTCATCAAAGAAACATAACAGAATATAGAGTCACCACAATTTAATATTCATCATGTCTAGGACACAATCCTAAATCGGACAACATATTATAAAAAAACTATATAAATGGAAAACTTTCTCAAGAGAAAAGAAAATCAACTAAAACCAATTCTAAGATGGAAACATCTGCTCACATGCTGGAAGCCACCTGATGGCAGCGGCAACTATGGCACACCTTGTCGCATGCCCCTGCTCCAAGCCTCTGTGGGTGTTCTCACAACAGGAGCTCACCGAAATGGCCATGCCCAGTCAAGGAAATTTTGAGGGATATTTCAAGGTACTGGACCTTGCTAAAAAGCAGCCACGATGGTGCAAGTGTTCCAGCAGGAATCTGGGCCCTCTGCCAAGAAGTATAGCATGGCGACCCAGCTGTTAAATGGCAATGTCATTGGATGGAGATTTGACTGAACATCACTGATTAGTTGTTCCACTGGTATTACCTGCAGTACAACATTGAGTAGAAGTTTTAAGAGCTACCTGCAGTAGAGTGGTGCCTTGAAGCAATGAAAGCAGACCTCCTTGCATTGTTCCTGATCTGTGGTCAGCAGAATGTTTTTTTTAGGACTTAACAGCTCCTTTTTTAAAAAATATATTTTTATTACAGAAGTTTTGAACTTAGAAAACAATCGGGGCCTGGCTAGATAGCTCAGTGGATAAGAGCGCCGGTATACCACATGGGAGGCCCCGGGTTCGGTTCCCGGGGACCTCTCCGAGCGGGCAGACGGCCTTGAGAAAGGCAAGCCGCCGTGGGCGGGGCAGAGCCGCCGTGGGCAAGGCAAAAAGCCGCCACGGGCAGGGCGGAGCCCCCACGGGCATGGCAAAGTCACCCGTGAAAAGCGGAGCTGCCGCCTGCGAACCATGGAAGCCGGGCAGCCCGCAAAAAACATGGAGTGGAGCCGCCCGTGAAAACAGAATGGAGCCACCCTTGAACGGAGCGAGCCGCCACCACGGAGGGCCGACTCAGCGCGTCGCCGCAAAGACGGGGGGGAGACAAGAAGCAGACATGGAAAAAACACAAAAGAATGGACACACAGCAAGAGCAAGCAGAAAGGGGGGGGGGATATGTAATAAATAAAAAATAAATCTTTAAAAAAAAAAAAGAAAACAATCGTGCACATGTGTGGAATTCCCATACAACACCCCTTCACCAACACACCATTCCATTGTGGAACCTCTGTTACAGATTATGAGATCTCATCAGGCTATTACCACTACCTATGGTCCATAGCATACATCTGGCATATTTTTTTCCGTACTGCCCTATTATTAACACAGTACATCTTTGGCATTGATGCAAGAATATTACAGTATTGCTGTTCACTATAGTCCATACGTTACATTAATTGTATTTTTCCGGGCCCGGCTAGATAGCTCAGTGGATAAAAAGCACGCTGGGGTACCACATGGGAGGCCCCGGGTTCGGTTCCCGGGGACCTCTCCGAGCGGGCAGACGGCCTTGAGAAAGGCAAGCCACCGTGGGCGGGGCAGAGCCGCCGTGGGCAAGGCAAAAAAGCCGCCACGGGCAGGGCGGAGCCCCCACGGGCATGGCAAAGTCACCCGTGAAAAGCGGAGCTGCTGCCTGCAAACCGCAGAAGCCGGCAGCCCGCAAAAACATGGAGGACTGCTGCCCGCAAAACATGGAGCGGAGCCGCCCGTGAAAACGGAATGGAGCCACCCACAAACGGAACGAGCCACCCTCGGAGGGCCAACTCGGCACGTCGCCGCAAAGACGGGGGAGAGACAAGAAGTAGACATAGAAAAACACAGAAGAATGGACACACAGCAAGAGCAAGCAGAAGGGGGGAGGGATAGGTAATAAATAAATAAATAATTTAAAAAAATAAAAATAAAAATAAAAATAAAAATTGTATGTTTCCCATGCTTCTCCACATCCCCACCACCCTGCAATAGTGACGTACATCCATTCTAGTTCACAGAAGGACATTCTTGCATTTTTACTATTAACCACAATTCTCATCCACCTCTGGATGAGAATTGAGTTATTCAGTCCCTAGATTATTCTCTAGTTTTCTTTCAAATGACATTTACATCCCTAGACTATCCTTTTCAGCCATAATCCTACTTATAAACCAGCTGCTACTCACTATAATATGTTACCAACAACTCTATCCATTTGCACAGTATACCAGCTGTGGGTGGTATACATTCAGGGACTTCACTTTGTGTAGCGGTAATAGCACCTGCACTAAAACACATCTTGTGCTCTTCTTTTAGTGGTAAGGTAAATCCATTAATTATACTTACCAATATTTCTAGTAATTCTGCTAAGCCATTGTGATGCTCTATTTCATAAATAAACCTATAAAATACATTATTTATCTGTTTCTGATGTAAGCTCTTAAGCCTAAGAATTTTCCATAGATTCTATGAAGGGTAGTTTTAAGAAAATCTCTCTCCCAAGGATCTTCACTGTCAGAGTTCTAAAAGCTGCAATACAAACTTCTGATCAATATATTTCTTCACTATATTAGGTTGGAAATCTGCAGACTCTAAAAATTTTAAGAAAAATTCATAAACAAGCTGTAGATGAGGTCAGGCTGCCTCTAATGTTGGTTTGTCTTTCTGTGGGTCATATTCTGCTACCGTAGGATTGGAGGAGGTGGTAATGTTCGAAACATGTTAACTGCAAACATATGGACGATTTCTGGGTAAATAGGCTCTGTGATCACATTCTGATTCTGTGTGATATATTCTACCATTTCAGTTAAAGCAGCTCGTTTTACTTCCTTCTACTTTAGGTCACTTAGTGGATCCGAAACAAAGTCAAATAGGACACAACTGATGTAACTTCTAAATAAAAAGCTTCTCTTAGAACATCTTTTAAAGATGGTAGTTTCTGAAGTTCTCTATTATTGCTGATGCTAAATCTGGAAGAATTCTACCATTTGTCTTTCTTCACTATGGGCTGAGGGACTGGTACTTTTATTTTACTAGATACTACAGATTGGGGAACAGCAATACTGTTTTTCTTGCTGGGAATCTCTGATTCTACTGCGTCTGGTCCTTCTCTCGAACTTTTTTCACTTTTCCCTGCTTTTGGTGAATCTTACTCCTTCTTGCTTTTATTTGGCATGGCTGGTGTGGGCCACCATCCCTGCTGCTACCACCCCTACAGCAGTGCCCCTGCCCCAGCTGCTGCTGTTGGCCAGGGACTGAGTTGCCCACTCACCCTCGCTTCCCCTTTCCCAGTGCCCAGAAGTTGCAGCATCCACAGTGGTGGTGGCTGCAGAGGTCAGCAGAATTTTATAGATGGCCTTCGCAAGATTCCCATCCCCTGGTTATTCAGACACTAATCCAAGTACTGTCATGAAGGGCTTTTGCAGAAGTAAAGTTCCAATTCAACTGATCTTAAGACAGAGAGATTATCTAGGTGGGCTTAGTCTAATCAGACAGAGTTTTCTCCATTTGGTGGCAGAAGGAAAAGTTAGAGACATTCAAGGCAAGAAAAGGATTCAACACACCATTTCTGACTTTGAAGATGGAAGGGCACAGTATAAGGACTGGAGAGTGGCCAAAAGAGCTGAGAGTGACATCTAGTGGATAGCCAACAAGGAAATGAGGATCTCAATACTACAATTGCAAGAAACTGAATTCAGCCATCAACAAGAACAGACACTGAGCTTCAGATGAGAATGCAGCCGGCCTCCACCTTTACGTCAGGCTTGAGAGATCCTGAACAGAGAACCCAGCCATACCATCCTGGACTTCTGACCTACAGATAATAAATTGGTGTCGTTTTAAGACATAAGTTTGTGGTAATTTGTCATGTAGCAATAGAAATATAATACAATACATAAAAACATTCAGATTTTGATCATTAAGTATGAAATTAGATGTGGGCTTTTCATAGATGTCCTTCATCAGGTTGAGGAAGTAAGTTCCTTTCTATTCCTAGCTTGCTGAGAAATTTTATTAGGAAAGGATTTTGGAGTTCGTCACATGCTTTTTTGGTGTCTATTGAGATGATCATATGGTTTTTCTCTTTTGGCCTATTAATATGGTGAATTATTTTTCAAATATAAATCAACCTTGCTTTCTGGGGTAAATCCAACTTGGTCATGAACTATTATTATTTTCATATTTTACTTAATTTAATTTAATTTAATTTTGTTAAGAATTTTTTTATCTATGTATGTAACAGATATTGGGTCTGTGATTTTCTTTTCTTATAGTCATCTTTCTGGATTTAGTATCAATATAATGTTGGTGGGATAGAATGAGTTGGGAAGTATTCCCTCTTGAATTTTTAGAAGATATTATATAGAATTTGTATTATTTCTTCATTAAATGTTTGGTAGAATTCACCAGTGGGGGGAAAAAACAACCCTAAGATGACTCAGATGCTCGGACTATTACGCAAGAATTTTAAAGCAAATATTACAATTATCATCAATGAAATAACAATATGTTCAGGTTGAATAAAAAGATCTCAGTAGAGAAGCATTAATTATTAAAAAAAAAAAAAAGGACCTAAAGGAAATTCCAGAAATATTGAAATAAAAAATTCACTGGATTTAAAGCTAAATGGAGTGATATTATTGGGCTTTTTTATTTTTTATGTTATTTTTTTTTAAAAGATTTATTTATTTTATTACATATCTCCCTGTTTTGGTCAGCCAAAGGCGTGCCCTTTGAAATATACCAAAGATTGGTCGGTCTTTATAAAGGGTATTTATTTGGGGTAGAAGCTTACAGTTACCAGGCCACAAAGCATAAAGTTCTTCCCTCACCCAAGTCCACGTGTTGGAATAAGATGGCTGCCGACGTCTCCAGGGTTCAGGCTTCCGGGTTCCTCTGTTCCT
>PVKH010000802.1:0-34269 GCA_004027955.1 Chaetophractus vellerosus | reverse complement strand
AACAACCTTATGCAAAAAAACTAGACAATGTAGACAAGATGGACAAATTCCTAGAAAACACACAAAATACCTATACTGATGCTAGAGGAAATAGAAGACCTCAACAAACCAATGACAAATGAAGAGATTGAAAGAGTCATTAAAAACCTCCCAAAGATGAAAAGCCCGGGAAAGGATGGCTTCACAGGTTATACTACCAATCATTCAAAGATGTTCTAATACTAATATTGCTTAAGTTTTTCCAAAAAATTGAACAGTAAAGAAAGCTGCCAAACTCATTCTGCAAAGCCAACATCACCCTAATAACAAAATCAGATTAAAGATACTATGAAAAAGAAAATTACAGACCAATATCTCTAATGAATAAGGATAGAAAAATCCTCAACAAAATACTTGCAAACTGAATCCTAAAGGACATTCAAAGAATTATATACCAAGATCAAGTGGATTTTATCACAGATATGCAAGGGTGGTTCAACACAAGAAAATCAATTAGCATAATAAGCCACATTGATAAATTGCAGAAGAAATATCACATGATCCCCTTGAACGATGCATAAATAGCATTTGACAATACAGCAACCTTTCTTGATAAAAACACTACAAAAGATAGGAATAGATGGAAGGTTTCTCAATATGGTAAAGTACATATATGAAAAACCTACAGGTGACTGTAGTCAATATTGAAAGACTGAAATCTTTACTGATGAGATCAGGAATAAGACCAGGGTGCCCAATGTCACCATTAGTATTCAATAATGTGCTAGAATTTCTAGCCAGAGCAATTAGGATATATAAGGAAATAAAAGGCACCCAAATAGGAGAGGAAAAAGTAAAACTGTCACTATTTGCTGATGAAGTGATTCTATATATAGACAATCCTGAAATCCATCAAAAATGCTAGTAGAACTAATAGATGAGTTCAGCAAATGATGGGATAGAAAATTGATATACAAAGGTCAACAGCATTTCTCTACACTACTGATGTGTAATCTAAGGAGTAAATCAGAAAAAAAATTCATTTATAGTAATGACTAAATGAATCATATCTTTAGGAATGAACTTAACCTCTGACATATAGGACCTGTATTCACAAAACTACAAAACATTGCTGAAAGAATCTGAAGAAGACATAAGAAATAGAAGGACATTCCTTGTTCATGGATTGGAAGACTAAATATCATTAAGATGTCAATTCTACACAAAGTGATTTATTGATTCAATGCAGTCCTAATAAAAATCACAGTAGCCTTTTTTTGCGAAAATGGAAATCACAATCATCGATTTTTTTTGCAAGAGTAAGGTACCCCAAATAGAAAAATAATGTCTTAAAAAGAAGAACGAAATTGGAGAACTCTTGCTTCCTGAATTCAAGTCATATTACTAACCTCAATGGTAAAAACAACATGGTAATGGCATAAAGACAGACACATTGACCAATGGAACTGAATCAAGAACTCAGAAATAGACCATCACTTCTACAGTCAAGTGATTTTTGACAAGGTGGTCAAGCCCTCCCAGTTCAGCCAGAACATTCTGTTCAACAGATGGAGCTGGGAAAAATGGAAAACCATATCCAAAAGAAAGTAAGAGGGCCCCTATCTCACATCTTATACAAAAATTAACATAAAATGGATCAAGGACTTAAATATAAAAGTGACAACCATAAAATTTGTAGAAGAAAATGGAGAAAATCATCTTCAAGATCTTGTAGTAGGTGGTAGTTTCTTAAACCTGACCCTCAAAGCATGGGCACCAAAAGAAAAAAAACAGATAAATGGTACCTCCTTAAAATTAAACACTTTTGCACCTCAAAGGATTTTGTCAAATCAGTGAGAAGGCAGCCAACTCATTGGGAGAATACATTTGGCAGTTAAATATCCATTACAGGTCTAATATCCACGGTATATGAAGAGATCATATAACTCAACAATAAAAAGGCAAATGACCTCATTAAAAAATGGGCAAAAGACTTGAAAAGAAAATTGTCCGAAGAAGAAATAAAATATTGAAAAAAATGTATAAACAGGTTCAACATCACTAGCATTCAGGGAAATGCAAATCAAAACTACAATGAGATATCATTTGACACCTATTAGATTGGCCATTATTAAAAAGTCAGAAAACTGTAAATGTTGGAGAGGATGTGGAGAGATAGGAGTGCTTATTCAGTTTTGGTGATAATGTAGAAGGGTACTGCCACTGTGGAGGACTGTTTGGCAGTTCCAAAGGAAGTTGCATATAGACATGCCATGTGATCTGCAATAGCATTACTAGGTATATACCCAGAAGAACTGAGAACACTGACACGAAACAGACATCTGCACACCAGTGTTCTAAGCAGTGTTATTTATGATTGCCAAAAGTTGGAAACAACCCATGTTCCAATTAGCATATGTGTGGACAAAAAACTGTGATGTATATACACAATGAAATATTATGCAGGTTTATGAAGAAATGAAGTAGTGAAGCATATGACAACATGGAAGAACCTGGAAGACATTATGTTGAGTGAAGCATGCCAGTCACAAAAGGACAAATACAGTACAATTGTGTTATTATGAACTAAATATATTGCATAAACTCATGGAGTTTACAATTAAAATATAGGTCACCAGAAAATAGAATGAGGGTAGAGAATGAAAAGCTGAGGGTTAATCCATCTAAATTGGTGAAAAGTTTGTTTTTAAATTTTGGAAAAGAATAGAAATGGAGAAAGAACATCGTATGTTTGTAACTAGCAGAGCTATTATATGGATATGACAGTGGTTGAAAGGGAAAGTCTAAGGTCATGTTTATTACTAGAAATAAACCTAAAAAATGTATCCTGGAACTGTATAATGTAGTGAACCTCTTGTATAACATGAAAATGGGTAATATTGAATATATACAAAATTAAATACAAATATACTAGGGAGAAGAAAACAGAATAGCAGCTATGTACAATGGGAAGCATAGAGAGATTGAGAGGTGAGCTTTGTTTCTTTTTTTTGTTTGTTTATTATTATTGGAATAATGAAAATGCTCTAAAATGGTTGAAGTTATGAATGCACAACTATGTGATTATACTGAATACCATTGACTGTACACTTTGGATAGATTTATGCTTTATTAATATGTAGCAATAAAATTGATTTGTTAAAAACACATAATTTGAGAAAAGAAAATTACAGACCAATCTCTATCATGAACATAGATGTAAAAATTCTCAGCAAAGTACTTGCAAATCAAATCCAATATTGTATTAAAAGAATTACACATTTAAGGGGGTTTTATTCCTGGTATGTAAGGATGGTTCAACATAAGAAAGTCAATTAACGAAATACATCACATTAACAAATCAAAGGGGAAAAGCCACATGATCATCTAGTTTGATGCAGAAAAGCTGCTTGACAAAATCCAGCATCCTTTCTTGATAAAAACACTTCAAAATTGGTATAGAAGCAAAGTTCCTCAACAGAATAATGTGCATATATCAATCTTACAGCCAACATTGTACTCAATAGAGAGAGTCTGAAAGCTTTCCCTATAAGATCAGGAACAAGTCAAGGCTGCCCACTTGAAGTTCTAGCTAGAGCAATCAGGCAATAAAAAGAAATAAAATACATCCAAACTGGAAAAGTGGAAATAAATCTCTCACTATTCATAGATTACATGACCTTTTATTTAGAAAATCCCAAAATATCTACAACAAAGCTATTCAAGCTAATAAATAAATGAATTCAGCAAAGTGGCAGAATACAAGATCAGCACATGGAATTCAGGAGTATTTCTATACACTAGTAATGAGCAAGCTTAGGAGGAAATCAAGAAAAAAAATCCATTTACTATAGTAACAAAAAGTCTCAAAATAACTAGGAGTTAATTTAACCAGAAATGTAAAGGATCTGTATTCAGAAAACTACAAAACACTACTAAAGAAATCAAAGAACACCTAAAGAAATGGAAAGATTTCCCACATTCATGGATTGGAAAACTAAACATTGTGAAGATGTCAATTCTACCCAAATTGATTTATCGATTCAATGCAACACCAATCAAATTTCCAACGGTCTTCTTTGCAAAAATAGAAAAGTCAATTACCAAATTTATGTGGAAGGGAAAAGGGACACAAGTAACCAAAAACATCCTATAAAAGAATAGCAAAGTCAGGGGACTTATGCTTCTCGACCTTGAAGTGTATTTTATAGTATAGTGGTCAGAACCGCATGGTATTGGCGTAAAGATAGACACAATGATCAATGTCATTGGATTGAGAATTCAGTAATAGACATTCACCTCTATGATTAACTGATTTTTTTTAAGAAAGATTTATTTAATTTATTTATTTCTCCCTACACCCTCATTGTTTGCACTGGCTGTGTCTGTCCATTGTGTGCCCGTCTTCTTTCCAGGAGGCATGAGGAACAGAACCTGGGACCTCCTATGCTGGAGGGAGGAACCTAATCACTTGAACCACCTCCATTCCCTGCTTTGTTGTGTCTCTCACTATGTTTTCCTCCTTGCGTTCCATGTTGCATCTTCTTCTTGTGTCATCTTCTTGCATTAGCTCGCTGTGCCAGCTTGCTGTCTTGCTTGTCTTCTTTAGGAGGTACTGAGAACTGAACCTGAGACCCCCTCACATGGTAAGTGGGAGCTCAATTTCTTGAGCCACATCCACTTCCCTGATTAAATGTTTTTTGAGTAGTCTCACAAATCCACTTTTTCTGGGACAGAATAGTCTCTTCAACAAATGGTATTGGCATAACTGGATATCCATAACATAAAGAATGAAAGAAGACCCCTATCTCACTCCCCATACAAGAACTGACTCAAAATGGATCAAACATAAAAGCCAGGACCTTAAAACTCCTATAATGTAGGGAAACATTTACAAGACTTTGTAGTACGTGGATGTCTCTTAAACCTTACACCCAAAGCATGAGAAACAAAAGGAAAAAATAGATAAATGGGACCTCCTCAAAATTAAACATTTCTGCACCACAAAGGACTTTGTGAAGAGGGTAAAAACACAGCCTACTCAACAGAAGAATATATTTGGAGATCACACATCTGAAAAGGGTCTAATTTCCAGGATAGATAAGGGAATCGTACAAGTCAACAATTAAAAGACAAATGAACCAATTAAAAAATGGACACAAGACCTGATTAGACATTTTTCTAAAGAAGAAATATAAATGGTGAAAAAAAAACACACATGAAAACATGTTCAATATCACTGGCTATTAGGGAAATAAACATCAAAGCTACAATGAGATATCATTCACACCTACTAGACTGTCGACTATTAACAAAACAGAAAACTACATGTGTTAGAGACAACGTGGAGAGATAGGAACTCTTATTCACTGTGGGTGGGAATGTAAAATGTTATAGCCACTGTGGAAATCTGTTTGGCAGTTTCTAAGGAAATTAGATATAGATCTACCATGTGCCTCAGCAATACTGCTACTAGGTATATACCCAGAAGATCTGCACACTGATTTCATAATGACATTACTCACAATTGCCAAAAGATGGAAACAACCCAGGTGTCCATCAACTGTTGAATGGATAAATAAACTGTGGTATACACACAAGATGGAATATTACTTAGTGTAAGAAATGAAGTCATGAAATATATAACAACATGGAAGAAACTGGAGGACATTATGTTGAGTGAACCAAGGCAGGCACAAAAGGACAAATATTGTATGATCTCGCTATTATCAACTAAAATATAATGAGCCAACTCATGGAGTTAATAGCTAGAATATGTCACCAGAGAAAAGAATGTAGTTAGAGAACAGAAAGCTGAGATTTAATCTATGCAGAATTGTTAAAAAGTAGTTTGGAAATGTTTGGAAATGAGTAGAAATGGTGAAAGCACATCATAGAATTTGTAATTAATAGCACTCAATATGGTTATGATAGTGGTTTGTCTTTTCTGTTTCTCTCTTTTTTGGAGTAATGAAAATGCTCTAATATTGATTGAAGTGATGAATGCACGACGGTGATTATACCAAATGCCACTGATTGTACACTATAGATGAATATGATTTATGAACAAAAAATAATAGGATGGTTGGGGGAAAATACACCAAATGTAAGATACAGACTCTAGTTAGTAGTAATATTTTGATGATGCTATTTCATAATTTGTTAGGAACGTTTCACAAGTCAAGGTATTTGTGGGGAGGTGATGTATAGGAATCTTGTATGATGTTATGCATGCTTGTTTTGTAAGTTCATAACTTTTACTATGTGCTTGTTTATGTGTGATCATGTATGAGAGATATACTTCAATAAATTTTTAAATGAAAAAAATCTGAATTATACTTATTCCTGTTGGGCCTGTCCACTTACACAGAAAAGCCGTCTTTGTGGACTACGTTTCTTTATTATAAATGAACATATAAATATCTATACATTCAAATATTCCACAGAACCATTATTTCAATGAGCTAAATGTAGTACTTCCATATATACAGAGGAATAGTAGACATGAAGAATGTTTTTTGTGTGTGCCCTTTTGTGCCTTATACTATTAGAATAAACTGGAAAATTCTAGTACATTATTTCTTTTTATATTTTTACATTTTTTCTCATTAGAGCAGCTGTAGGTTTATAGAAAAACCAGGCAGAAAGAACAGTTGCCATATACTCTCACATATACCCTATATTATTAATTTCTTTTATGAGTGGTGGCATCTTTGTTAAAATAATGAAACAATGTTATTATAATTATGCTATTAACTATAGACCATTGTTTACATTAGGGTTCACTCTTTGTTCTTTTATATTTTGATTTTTTATTCTGGTAACATAAATACAACTTAAAATTTGCCATTTGAGTCATTATTCCTTCACCAGTGAATTGATATCTATGTAGAATCTGCAGAAATTTTTTTAAAAAAGAAACACATAGCCATTGTGTTCTTTTAAATATTTTCTTCACACAAAACAGGTTTTGTCCGATATTAAAACTTATCACAAGTTTTACACAAATTGATTAGTTGGTTAAATTCTCAGACAACCTACTTTTTTTCCAGCTGAGGGATAAAATCAGTTTCTTTGTAGCCCTTTCCAAATCTTTGTATAATAAAAATAGGTAAAAAAACTCAGAAAGTAGAAAATCAAGACTGTAACAATAGGCACTGTCACTAAACACATTTGATACATCAGTGAACTGTTCTTCCTGTGGGGCAACAACAAGGCATTCAGCAAGAAATTGTATCATTATTGAGGTATTATGGATATGGTCATTAAATGCAGCAAATGACTTAGGTTCGGTGGAGGAGTGCTATCCAAGGTGTTCTCAGCAGTTTGCATCTTACTTTTTAAAACGGAACATGCAAAATGACATGTGTACACCTTGATAACTTGCCCACAGAGGCTTCATTAAAAGCATTTACCATGAAAATTTTTGATAACAGCCTTTTCTTGGAAAAGGTAGCTGAAAGCTGTCAAATCCTGGTCTTTTGCAGTGCATAATGAGTGACTGCCATTGCTATATTGTCCTGACTAGAGCTGGATTGTAAATGGCTCTTCAGGAATAAACTCTTACATTTGTCATTTCTGTGTAATTTGGAAATTTTTTATGAATTTTTATTATATCTCTCACCTAATCTCTGTATGCCATTTGTATTTATCTCCTCTTAAGAAGAAAAATACAGCACAAAAGAAGCCAAAGAAGTTCTTCCAAAAATACACCAGATTCTCAGTTGTAGTTCTCATTTGAGTTAGCAATTTATTACATGTGTTTAGTTCCTATTTCTATTGAATTTGTGCTAAAATTGTTCGGATTTCTTTTGAATTACTAGGTTGCTTATTCTTTTATTCACTCATTCTTATATATTCACCACTAACTCTCCATCCTCCCAGAAACAAAGTACCTTTATCCTTTCAAATAGAAAACCAATCTATTTTTATTCTTCGGCTATGGTGTTTGGTATGTATTTGAAATGGTATATTTACTTGGAAACACTTTATAAGCCCTCAGAGTCCTATTAATATGTCTTACTTAAGGTACTAAATAGTTTAAAAATAAATATGTATTCTTGTGTTTTTTCTTGTAAAACACAAATTGTAGTTTTTAATGCTAAGGTGTACCCAAGGAGTAATTACTTTCTTATACTGTAAATATATTATTAACTAGGTTGTATTTACTGCCATTAGATTTCCCTGAGGATTTCTAGTCAAGACCCAACCATGCCTGAGATAGTGCTGTAACTCTAATATTTGTCCCCACAGGGACTGACAATACATTTATCCTACCACATATTTTCTGGTATTTATCCCTATTCTATTCACACTTTCCTCTTTCTTCAACACTCAGATTAGGATCTATGCTTTATAATTGTTAGAATTTCCCTGAAACATCATCAGAACTACATAATCTACTTTTTCCCATAAAAGTGCCGAAAGAATCCAAAATACGAGAATCTTCCATCAACTCTCTGGTTTGGAATAAAGTACCTGGCCTTGCCAACAGGATATACTTTAAATTATGACTATGGACATCAGACTCAGCCCATAATGTCACCTGACAATCCTCTTAAAATTCCCTAGTCCAGTCACTCTCCCATTCTCTTCAAGAAGTACACTTTCATCTCTTTCTTCAAAATGCAACACTACTGCCACTAGCATGCTGCGCCTTAACTTTCTTCACTCTGTTGATAATATAGTTACACAGGAGGAAGTCTAGATGTAACCAGTATCCCATTTCCCAATTCTTCCACAACTACACCCATATAGTCTGTCCTCACCCCTGTTAATAAGAATGGATTGTGCTACTTGTTCACTAGATCCCATTCCCTTTTCTATACTCAGGGACATAATTCTAGGACTTGTTTCCTTCCACAACATTCTGTGCCTTTCTATTTGCCCAGTGCTATCAGCACATAAAGATTTTATACTATTTCACATAAAAATCATTTTTACAGGAAGGCAGATGTGGCCTAAGCGATTGATCTCCCACCTACCACACGGGAGGTCTGTGGTTGGGTTCCTGGTGCCTCCTAAAGAAGACAACAAGCTGGCATGATGGGCAGGCATGGCAAGCTGACACAACAAGATGATGCAACAAGAGACACAAGAAGAAAAACATAATGAGAGACACAACAGAACAGGGAACAGAGGTGGCTTAAGCTATTAGGTACCTCTCTCCCACATCAGAGGTCCTGGGTTTCAGTTCCCAATGCCTCTTAAGGAAACAAAGAAGATGAACAGACACAGCAAGTGTAAACAACAAAGGAGTGGGAAGAAATAAATAAATTAAATAAATCTTTTTAAAAAATCATTTTTACACCATCTCTGCTCTCACCTAACATACTGCTTTCAGCAGAACTATTCACTATGTTCATGTCTTCTTTTCTCTCTTTCTTGAATTCACTCTTACTACTTAATAAAAATGTCTTCACTATATCCAGTTTGCTAAATTCAAAGGGCAATATTTTATTTTATCAGATGACCCAATTTCATGGGCTTTAAATATCATTTGCAGGTAACTAGTAAATAATTCTTGTTCAGGTATCTACCCAGAAATTCAGACCTGTATTTTAAGGTAGTTACTTGACATCTCCACTTATATAAAGCTTTTTTCATTTACTTGATATTTTCATTAAACATTGCTATGTGGACCATATTTTGTGTCTTTTTATTTTGTGTTATCACTTGCAAATTAAGAATTATATATTAACTTCCACTGAAATTTACCTTCAAATTTATCAAATATACATATGATGCCATAGTTCTTTGAAAAAAATAAAGGAAAGATCTTTTTATTTATAACAAGTAATATAAGTATAAAAAGAACTATTTTTCCTTCATTCTCCCACTTTTCAAGATTGTTAGCTTTTTTAGGATTTTATATTTGATATTATTTTTTACTGCATATAAAACCTATTAAAATTGTGTAACTTTATGAAATGTCTTAAGAAGTATTAATAAGATATTAGATTGGAAAAAGCAAATACGAACATACTGATCATATTTTGATTTTTTACATGGCAAACATGAATGAGAAATAATTTTTATACTAGTCAGCATTAACTTTCAAAATAAATCATTCAAATTTCAATGTAGGTTAAATTTATCTCATAAGCAAGATGGAATTATTGAACCATTCATAAATAGGATTTGGCTTCTCTGAGAGGTGGCAGGAATTTATCAAGGAGTCAAATGTAAATTTTCATTTATCATAACATAATCATAAAATATGGATTATAGGAGAACCAGCTATGATGTGAAAAATAAACCATAGGAGGCAAAGGTATAGAGCTACACTACAAAAGAATTAGACAACTTACTTACCCAATCAAAGTTTCCATGTGGAGGACTCTTAGCATGGATCCATAAAATAGCCTTTCCTATTATTAAGTGTACAAATACAGGGGAGATAAAGAATCAATGGTGCTTTCTTCTTTGTCAAAAACATTCAACTAATAGTCCAAACTTTCCCAGTGTTGAATAGTTAAATTACACTATGTGGATGATTAAGGCTAAGTTAGTTACTGTAGAGAACTTATGAATCATTAATGTTTATCTCTTCATGCACACATATACACACAACACATATATACACTTAAATATTGTATTTATTCACTGTCAATATTTTTATTTAGCACATTTTCAATTCCTCATTTACTAATCTTGGTTTTTCTCTCATTTGGCTGGAATTTTATTTTAAGGAATTTACTCAGGAAAATATATAGTTTTTGCTTCTTTGCAGTCCTAATAGATTTAAAAATTATTTCACCATATAGATAGCGGTGTTTGTCTTCAATGACCCTCCAAAAGTAACCTTCTAGTTCCTGCTTGCATCTTAGGGATTATAATATCTGAACAGATGTAGAGAAAAAAAGAGTGAAAAACTTGTGGATGTTCTTCTGGTTCTTCACTCTGAAGGGAGATCAAGAAATATTTTCTGGTGGCTTCCTATTTTTTATTTGTTTCAATTCCTCTATTTTAACATAATGCCTAAATCATATATGTGTCATATTATTTTTTTATTTTTAAAAGGGTGTATTTCCAATTATGTTTTAGTAGATGGAGATGTCCATCTTAATATATCCCATTAATAATTTGTAAGAGACCACATATGTTTGGAATATGGATTGGCTTCACATGTGCAAAAGATAAAGTATTTGTTAAAAAATACAAACAAGTTTTCAGAGGTCTGAAGCTAACAGGGCTTTAGCATTGTCTGATATTTTTCAAAAATTGGAAGGAAACTCTGATTAACAAAAAAACTAAGTTGAATCTCAGTCCCATACTACTTGAATGTGGCTCTTAAAAGTATTTTGTCTTCAATGGCTATGAATGGTCATAGAGTTACCTTATTTCTTTTCTGTCATTCCTGGACAGTTTTTGCAGGCATGCTTTAGAATAGCCTTATTGTTTCCTACAATCCCAATAGGTTCCAATTCCACTGATATATGAAATTTAGATAGCTCATTCTTCAAAGTATAATGCTGAATCTTTTGGTCCATGGTTAGCAATAGCAGAAGTTATATAGCACTAAAACAAGATAGATTAAAAAATTCTTATTTCCCAGACCTCATGTTAATTTACCTTCCTTAATATGTCTTCTCCCCTTAAATCAGAACCAGAACTTTACCTTACTTCTATGGAATTATAAATGCTATTCAATACAATCTTTGTAAGTTATACCCAGTGAAAAGCCTGGGCAAGTGAATGAAGGACTTCAAAAGATTATAACCACACAAAAAAAGAAGACACAAGATGTGAAAATTCTATAAAGGGTATATACTGGTGAAAATACATCTTGATTTATGTATAGTGAAAATCATCATAATATTACTAAAACAGAAAAAAGGAAAACAAAAAACACAGACAGCATAACTATCCCTTAAAAAGAGAGTGAAAAATAAGTCAGTATTCTACATTCATACAGTAGATTACCATGCTTGCATTATACAACCTTCCTGCTGAGAAAAAAAATTAAAAATCATGATATCGCATTTTTTAAATATCAGTTTGAAATTCTTAATTCCATGACAGTGACAAAAGTGGGACTGCATAACACTTGGAAAAAGAAAAAAATTCTTATTAAAGAGAGAGCTTGAGGTTTTAATAATTAATAATATTAGCATGTAAGAGGTCATATCATTGAGGTCTAATTTTTACACTTGTTATATCCATGAAATATGACATTATGGAAGGTACTTAAACTTTGCCATGCAATCAATACATGTAAAAATTTCCTTTTCACATTGGCATGGTATATTTAATTGAGTTCTCTTTTTTAAGTACTCTTAGGCATTTCATGTTGGGCATTTCAGAATTTCAATTTTTACTAATATTTCCTTAGAGTTTTTATACCCTTCTTTTTCCCATATGCTGCTTATGCTCTGTAATTATACTGACTGGGGTTGTGTCACAGATTTTCATTTGTTGGAGTGTTTTGCAACTGTTTTTCTGTTATACTACCTACCCAAATCCATATTATAATGTTCTTATATATGATTAGATAGATAGATGATAGATAGGTAATAGATACATATATTGATGATAGAGATAGATGATAATGATAGATAGATAGATAGATGATAGATAGATAGATAGATAGATAGATAGATAGATAGATAGATAGATAGATAGATAGATGACAGCCAAATACAGAGAGAATTGAAAAGCAGCATTATGGATAAACATGCTAATTAAATATGTAAAATGTGAGTATCACCCAATAAATTGAAAATAATGGATTGGGGAATATCTTGTTAATGTTTTCATTTTTAAAAATCAACAAAGATTTTCTTTCCTTTTTTTATAGGGGCTTGAAGTCTTAAAATTATGATTTACAGACATTCTTGCCTCTGTTATTCTAGATTCAGATTCTAATCTGCCCGTTATGTATTTATATAGGTTATGTGGAATTCAGTAGCTGATGATGTGACCTTTGACAGATGAGGGTTTTTCTGTAGCAGCCTCTTCCTGCCACCCACCTCAGGCCTGCAGAAGAAAGTCAGCAGCAGTTTCCAGGGGGATTCTGTCCATGGAAAGCAGATGGAATCTCTGAATCTATGTGGCAGTGAACATGGAAGGTGATGATGTTTTCTCTGACTCACTCCCCCAGTCTTCCAGTTGTGTGGTGCATATCATGTTCTCTAGATTAATCCCTTCTCCTTTAAATAACTGTAATGCTTTGTTTTAGAGACTGAAACCTGAATGATAAAGTATTCCTGAAATATTTGTCATATATTTTGCTATGATGTTCTTGCTACAGAAAATAGTTGCTCTTGACCATATTTGAAGCAATTCTACTTCATTAAATCATTTAATATTACAACGTTTAGTCTTTTTTGCGCCTAAAATCCTATATCCATGATTCTGAGATTTTAGAAGAGGGCATAGACAACATAAACTTTTTTCATATTCTTGAAGAGAATTCAGACTGCCCTGTTTTGGGTTTAAATTCTGTAGCAATGTAAGACAATTTTGGAAAGCAAAGTTAGTAGTAGCATGGGCAAGCACGATTTCTGATATTTCATGAGACAAAAATAAATACTTTCATTAACAGACAAAATGACAAAGATTTTTTTTCTAAATGGCTTAATATGTTCAAATAGGATTTCTATTTTAGGTGCCTATATATTTAGAATGATTATATCTTCCAGATTAAATACTTTGATGATTATGCACTGAACTTTGGCTTATTTAGCACTATAATCTCAATTATTTTTAGGTATGATAAGGTTAATTTTTGTAAGCAAAATTATGCCCAACTATTCATCCACATGGACACTTTAAACCAAAGAATTCTTGTATTTAACTGTGGATTTCTGTGGTGGGTCTAACTCCCTGACCTCTATTTAATGGCCACTACCTTTAGAAAATTTGAAATAATAGTCTCAGGAGAAGAGGCATCATTTATTTTGCAGAATTTTGTTGATTACAAATTTTGTTCCATGTGCTTTTTAAGGCTGGGAAAATGTCCAAATCAAGGCATGGTCACTGTAATGCTTTCCTCTCAAAGATTGCCTGCTGACAACCCTTGGCTCCTCTGCCACATAGCAACGCACATGGCAGGTCTGCTGGTCACTCCCTTCTTTACTGGCTTTCATTCCTTTCAGCTTCTTACTTCCATGGCATTCTCCCTCTATCTCTATTTTCATTCCATTTTTAAAAGGCTTCAGTAATCAGATGATGGCCCATCCAGAACCAGGTGGGTCACACATTACATTAACTGAAGTAGCCTCATCAAAAAGTCCTACTTATTATTGGTTTACAACCCATAGAAATGGATTAATTTTAAGAACATGTGTAATTCTGCAGTACATAGTGCTTCAAACCACCACAGTATGGTATCCTGGAATTCAAGGGAATAAAATGTTCAAAGGAGGAAAGTGGTTTCCCACACTACCTTAAGATCAATAGTAACATTGACTGAACTATGTTGGTTCAGCTGTAGAAAAAAAGAACTGACTGTACAATGTTCAGAAGAGAAAAGGGAGAGAAGTATAAAAAAATACCAAGTACAGGAGGGAGGGCCGTGGCGGGGGGGGTCAGTAGACTTTACAAGGATAGAAGAATTAATAGATTTTCTTCCTTTTGTTTACTTTTTGTTTCTGAAGAGAATGACAAAGTAGAGAGGGGCACTTTGATAATGCAGAAGAAAAGTAAATTAATATATCCCTGTTCATGAGAGGATAGGATCAACACAAATTTAAGATTAGGTCATAAAAAGAAGTATGGACCAGTGATCATAGTATCAAAATAGAAAGTTGAGTTGTATGCATTGGGGAGATGAGGTTTATGTGTGTGTGTATGTGAAATTTCTCTCTGATTGTTTCAATTCTCTGAGTAAAATAGGATGTAAAGCCATGAGATGATAAGAAGGGGGAGAATGTAAGGGGATATTGAGGAGAGATGAGGAAGTATGGAACAGTTTTCTAAGAGCAAGGGGAGAGTGAAAGCATTAGGAAAATGTAGAACGATTGCCAGGCAGATTTTAGAGTCCACTTGATATTTATTGTCACAGATTTGAAGTGAGAACATTCAGCACAGGGATACTAATACTAGCTACCAGGCTGATAAAAGGGACATATTATAGTTTACAGCAGACTGAACCAACCCAGCTCGTCTGCACAGAGTCAGAACTGCTAAGTCTAGCAAAGAACATTCAAGGGTTATAAAGAGACTCAAAAAAGACCTAGTTGTCACCCCAAAGTTAGTATTTTTCTTTTTTATTGCAGTTCACTCAGTCAACATATATTGAACACTCACTGTTTACTAAGCCTGGTGGAGGGAGGTAGATTTAGTTATTATGCATACTTGAATAGGAAATGTGACAGTGGCCTAGATAGTCATACTTGTGCTTGGCTGAATGCTTCTGTATGTCACATTTTGCCTCTTCATTTTCATACATATAAGTTCTTAATTTATTAAACCCTAAACTCACATTAAAGATACCTCTATCTTCTGCTTGTATATCATTCTGACAATCATTTTCACTCTTGTGACAGCAATGACATCCCCACATAAATATCCAGGTTTTTTTTTTTGCTTAGTTATATTAGAATTATAATTCCCACAGTAGTTTTCCCTTTATTTTATATTTATATTTACATTGATTCAATGTTCACCACCATTTCCTTCATTATACAACTTTTCTATTCCACAATTATTTTTAAAATGTTAGGAGGTATACGAGACAAATAAAAGTTAGAAAGACCAATATAGTGAACAGACATGTACTCATTACACACCTAAAGCAATGAAATATTAATACAGTTAAAAACTTCTTTATACAATCCTCTGCTTACATTTTCTTCCTTCCATGCAAGGTGGTTATTAATAACCTGTGTTTCGTGATTATAATATCCATGCATTTCTTTATTCTTTAACAAAATATGTTAAACTTTGAGTTAAATACTTTAACAGTATACTTTAAAACAAATTATGAAGGATATCTACAGTATGCTGTCAATCATATGCATTGTTTAGTAGAATTTCAAACATCATATGGATGATAACATAATAGATATTTATAATAGCACTCTAGTACATGTATTCACAAGCATACGTATAAGAATCAAGTTACCAAGTCAGAGGAAACAAATAAATTCAATGTCCTTAAATTCTGCTAAGCTATTTGCCAAACTCCAACAATCCTGCAATTAGCCTGAGCTATTTTGCTAAAGTTCTTTCACATCACAGTTCCTGGTTTAAGGTATCAAATATACTGAATAATAGTGTTTCCTTATAATTATGTGTCCATTGAATTTCAGGATTGTTTGAAGCAGCTTGGCAGCATTTTTGGTTGTTAATAGTGAGATTGATAATGGTAAGCCACACAGATCTCCCATTCAAGCTTGTTATGTGACCAGAATAAGTCTGTGTGACAAGTTTGGTGTAAAAAATGTCAAAAAAAAAAATTCCATTTGGGTTCTTTCCTTCTGAGGTATTTCATGCACTCATCGGTGGTTTCTAAACGAACAGAGAACTATATAAATATATTTACATAGTTTCTCCTAATTGTTAGAGGAAAATAGAAACTGGAGGTTGGCATCCTCAGATCCCCTGCTGTGAGACAGACTTTGTCTCACTATGCTATAAGGATTTACTATAAAGCAAATCCTTAATTTAATGTTATTGCAACATTATATCCTTTTCCTGCAATAAACAGATTTGTAAGCATCATTATTTGAGGCCTGTAAATCTTTAGCAATTCAACTTGTCCAATGCCCACTAGCAGATTATATTTGTGAAACTCATTCACATTGATAGATGCAGCACTAGTTACTTCATATTTCCTATCTATATTTCCATTGCAATAAAATACTGCAGTTTGTTTTTCCATTATCTTATTGATAGATAATTAAAGTTGTATTTTATATTGAAAACAATGCCTCAATCAGCAATCTAGTGCATGTCTGCTGGGAAAGTCAAGGACACTCCTAGTGGCCATCTCCCAGCTCTGGCCTACTCCTACCACTTTTTCTTTGTGTGCAGATGTTTCAATATATTTCCATTTTGCAACCTGGAGAGTTGTTAGGTCTAATGGAAACTCCTGTCCATATCTTGAACCCAGAAATGGGGAACAAACAGCCCCAGGTGCTTATCAGTGGCAGGGTCCCCTGCCCCTGAAGATACAGCACAGATTTATCTCTCGTCTCCATGAAGTGGGGTTTACAGTGCTGCCATCCTCCCATCCTGAACCAAGCAGATTGGCCTCTCTGGATGACTGGCCATAATGGGATTTCTTCCCCTGCTCTTTTGGACCCTTTTTTCTGTGCAACTAATAAAGCAGTCATTTGCTGAAAGTTTCTGTTGTCTACCAAATAGCAGATCACTCCACAATGTCTCCTCTTGGATATGTGTAAGAATGGAGTTACTAGATCAGAGGACATGAAAGACTTCAACTTCATTCATTGTTGTTAGAATCTTTCCCAAATTCATATATCAATTTACATACCCAGAAGTAGTACGTGGGAGTTTTCATTCCCAACAACCTAGCCAAAAATTTTTTACTTTTAGTCTTTTACACATTGGTTAATCTGTGAAACAATAATTGGCCAATGTGTGAAAGACTAAAAGTACAAAATTCACAAAACTGAGTCCCCAGGTGACTAGAGAGCATCCTTTCATACACTTTTGACTGTATTTCCTCTTCTCTGAACTAGTTTTTTTGTATTATTTACTTATTTTTCATATTTTTATTGAAGAAAATACAAACCTAATTGACACAAGCGAAAGGGGAATGCACTGCCTACAGAAAAAAAACATAAAAGGGAAATTTCAGATTAACTTTTATCAGTGCTCCCATTATATCCCCACAGTCTATGGCTCAGCTTTGATTTTTCAGGCCAGCACTATTTTGAGCTTCAGTAGTGGGTTCCCTACATAGGTAGATTGACATCTCTACACATCACTTCCAGTACAAGAATTTGCTTTTATAAAAGCTCAAAAAGAAGTCTGAAACTTAAATCTCATTGATTATGATTGGCTTTGTTTGGCTCAAGGACTTATCCAAAAATAAAAATCACTAGGCTCATTAGTGTAACCAATTGCCAATAAGTTTAGCCTAGGTAGTTGTTCTCAATATATACTGGGCTTGGTAAAACACTAATTGTGGGACCAAACCCAATTTTTTTGATTCAGTAGGTCTGTGGTGGGGCACAAGAATTTACATTTCTAACAAGTTCCCCAAAACCACATTTTGAGAACCACTGGTCTTCTACTTGTTCTATACCCCTAGAGTCAGGAAAGAGATTTAGTAACACCTCAAACATATGGGCTTTCCTGGATTATCTGCTTCATATTTTTGCTCAAATACACCTTCTCAATGAGTTTATTTTGACTTCTTTATTTTCTGATTTAAAATTGCAACACACTTCCCACCATTCTTAACAATACCTTCCTTACAGATCACTTTTTCTTCTCCCGTAGAACTCAGGTCCTTCAAACAAGCCCAACAATTAATGCACACAATATGTCTGTTGTTTATTGTCCCTGTTGTGTCCTAGAGCACTTGCTGACACAGCTAGTTAGCTATTTATTAAATGGGTGAATAGATGGTTTTTTTATTGATGAAGGTTGATCACGCCAAAAAAAATCAGAATGCTATCTCCATAAGACTGGAAAAGGATTATTTTTAGGCCCTTACATAATAAACACATTACAGCTCGATATTAAATCCTATGATTTCCTTTCTCTAATCTTAGTAAATGATACAGAAAGCTTCATTGCCTTCGGCTGTCTTATGTTGTTAATTTAAAATGGGCAAAAATTATAGTCTAATCATAATATAGATGAAGATGCAGATACAATATTCTGAGTATTTTATAGTATATATATAATACACACACACACATATATTTTAAACCAGTAACATCAATTTTTTATGCACTGTGTCCACTGCCTGTCTTCCATACCTAAAATTTTCTCTCTAGACAAATTTAATTTATTTGCACTTTTACTTCATTGTGTGACATTTTTCACAAACTGTACTCCATGTTGCAGGCTCTATTTTCATAGTGTTGATTTTATCTCTTGTTGTTTCTTATTTATTTTTTCTTTTCCTAAAACAGCTTTTTGTTTGTTTTCAGCCATGCTTTTCCTTAGATCTCCCTGCTTATGATTTTTGGATATACTATGACTATTTTTTTCTATCTCTTATTGTAATATACTTACTCAACTTTTAATGCATTTTATGTGCTTTAAAATTCATAAGGGTTTAAAAAGATATCATTTTCTTCTATTTCTTTGAACACTCATACCATCCATATGGCATACAAGATGTAGATGATGGGGATTTTAAATTAGAGACTAAGCAATGATATTTCTGAAATAATAATAAAGAATATATTTTTGGAATAAAAAGTGGAAAAAAAGTAGGTCAGTATATTGAACCACGGATAGAAGGCCTGAAATATAGCTGCATATGCATGCAATAGACAGTCAATACATATTCTTGTAGGTCATTTGATGTTAACTGACCAGTTCTTTTCAAGTCCCAGTGTTTCTATTTTCTTGAAAGAACTATTAGGTTCTTAAAAGAACAGACAGCCTTCAACATTTCTCCACATAGGATAAGATTAAACGTGGGCTTCAATACTCCCCAGGGTTTTGTCATACTGTATTTCTTCCAAGGGCTTTGTACTAGACTCCAAGCTGAATTAGAAAAGAAAGCCAACATTTTCAACATTAACCCCATCACACTGTTCCTTCAGTTCTCTCTGTCTTTGGGGAAGAGCACTAATTCACTGACCCTCATTGGGGAACCTTGAACTATCAAACTTCAAGAAAACCTTCACTACTCATTGCAGATTCAGATCATTATTGCCTCTGGAAATTTGTTTAATACTTGTATCTAAGGGGAAAGTAACTTTTTGTCTTTCCCTGTTCACTGATTTTGGTTTGTGACAACTTGTAAATCTTTTCCAAGGAACAAGCCAGATTTTTCCAAGTACCACAAAAACTTAAATATATTTTCCATTTCAAAGAATTCTTCTTGTTGCAATTTTCTTTCAGTTTTAATATACAAGTAATTTCATACATCAGCACCAGAGAATTTATACAGAAAAAAACACACCAGGAATACTTATTCATTCAAAAAATATTTAGTGGCAATTCAAAATAAATGAGGTACTGCTCCATAGAACTGAATAAAACCAGCAAAATTCCTGCCTTAAGGACATAACAAAATATTGTAAATACAAAGAAAATGGAGGTTTTGAGGATTACAAAAAAAAAAAGGCAATTCCAGGTAAATTGCAGAGCCAAACAACATTGTCTGCAGAGAGGAAAGCAAGTTAGCCTGTAAGAAGCTGGAGGTGAGAAATTTTGTTTTATGCCACTTTGTATTTCCAGGGCTTAGCATAAGGCAGTGCATACTAGATATTCGGCTTGTAGAATAAAAACATCAAAATTTTCTGGACGAAGAAATTTTTATCTTGCCTAAAATGATTCTGTGACAAAATAATGTTAAATACCTACTTTAATAAGCTTCCATTTATAATATAAACTAACTTTCTAAGATATATAAATACAAATGAATATTTAAGAAAAAATCATTATCTTCCTACTCTATTCTGCAAAATACCCTTGAGCATCTGTTGATTTGGGAGACTGCATTATATTATTTGAAAACCTAGCTAATATGATTATATGCCAGGGCATTATGAAATGCCAAATTACTGTTTTGTTAAAAATGGAACAGTAATACAAATTTTCTAGTAAGCAATATTTTTATTCTTATGATGATGTGCATTCTGAGTTGATCAGTAAAAGATCAAGCACATTCAATCTGTCTCTCACTAGAAATTAAATTTCAGAATTGGACTCTAGAAAAATAATGATAAGCTTAGAAGAATACTATCAATCTATCTGCAACCCACTTTGTTACCTTTTTAGGGTGTCTATCAGATCTTCTGATGTTATAATAGAGAGATAATGATTCAACTCACAACTGTTATGTATTTCTTAGAAGATTCCATACATCTCTCGTATAAATTCTTTACTACAATGCCATATTGGCATTCATTCAGTAATTCCACAGGTACTTTTAAAATGCCTACTGTGTGTCAGGCATTCTTCTCAGTGTTGGGATATAAGAGTGTACAAAACACTTAAAATTCTCTCCTTTCATGGAGCTTATGTCCTAACTGGGATGGGTGAGAAACATAATAAGCAATAAAACACATGATATGTCAGATGATAAACTCTCAGGAGAAAAATAATTCAGCAGAGGGCTAATGTCAAGTCAAAGAGGTGCTATTTTAAATGGATTGTCAGAAAGAGATCTAAGGAAGAAAAAGAAGAATATTGAAAACATCTAGAGATAGACTATTCCAGCCAAAGAAAGAGGATATGCAAAGGATCTAAGCAAGAAAGAACACCTGGAATGCATGTGGTTTGAGCCAAATTAAAGAAAGTATAAGGAGAGGGATCTATGGGAAGAAAGGAAATGAGAGCATTAACAGTCTGAGGGAGGGAAAATGAAGATGAGTTGGGATCTTGAAAGAGTTTGAAAAAATATATATATTTTAAATTGGAGAGAGAATGGAAGGCTTCAGTGAAATTTGAAAAAAAGTTTTAAGTATTTTCCACACACCTTATAAAACTAAATTAAATAATTATTGTTTTATAATCTTTATTTTATTTCAATATCCACATAAAAATTTTCCTATTGCACACGAAGATAGTGTTTATACAAAAAAGATAAGGGTAGGTTATAGGAAAAGGAAATATTTATCAAGTGCTCAGCATGTGTCCAATATGGAGTTAGATACTGAAATGTTATTCACATTAATATGAAATTAAACTACACTATAGTCAAGTTACTATTTCCATTTCACAATAAAGTGGTAGTTCAGAGAAAGAAGATAAACTGCATATTAAGAAATGATAGAGTTGAGATTGAAAGCCAAGTATATTCAGTTAAAAATCTCTTAATTTTATATCATGGGGAATATTTATCTTCACTGTATCATATACTGGCATATTTGCAAGAACTAAGTTGGAGAATTAAATCCATTTACTCACTGTTCTACATATTTATTCATTTAATATTGGTTGATGACTGATATAATAAAAACAACTAATGGAGTAATAGAATGTAAAGATTATAAAAACCAGAGAAAAGTCTCAGATTATAAAAACCAGAGGAAAGTAAATTGTGAAATACCCCAAATTCATTCTCCATAGCAGAGACCTTCCTTCAAGGGAAACTAACCAGAGTTTTATCTAATCTGAGTAAAGGGAAATTAGACAAATGAAGGCCATTCTATCTCATGTAGGAAGAGGAAAAAGGCCCAAGAAAAATTTCTGAAAGTCACAGCTCTGGGAATCAGGTCCAGTGAAAAACTGAGATTTAATCATAAGTTTATAGAACACACCCTTCCTCCAGCAGCTTACCACCAATATCAACAGTATAACACCAATGGATTAAAACTGGGAGATCTGAAAGACAAGCTCTACTTAAGAAGGAGTCCATAGGGAAACCCAAAGATAATAAGGAGGGAAAAAAAACATAAGGAAACTAGTGGAAACTGAGGCCTCTGGCACTTACTACAATAAACATTACGTATATCCCAGTTCCTAGCCAGATAAACATAAAACCTCACACTGAAAGCCTGATTATCTTAGCTCCTGTTATGAGATATATAGTTTCCAGCTCTTAAAAGAACATAAAAAGTCTTGCTAAAAGGCAACAAAATAAAATATCTGAAGAGTAAAATCAAGTCTCAAAAATAGACTCAGGTATGACATATTTTTAAATGATCATATAGGGGATTTGAATAGTTATTAATGATCTAAATCATTAAAAATGCTGTATAAAAAGGTAGGCAATATGCAAAAACAGATGGATAATGTAAGCAGAAAGACTGACTATAAAAAACTTATTAAAGGCTAATGCTAGAAGTAAAAAACAAATCAGCTGGCTAACCAGCAGACTGGATACAGATGAGAAAAGAGTTATTGAACTTGAAGGTATGTCAAGAGAAACTTCCCAAATTTAAGTGAAAAGAGAAAAAAAAGAATGAAAAATGGAACAAAATATCCAAAAATGGTGGGAAAATAATAAAAGATTTAACATTAGGATAATGGTAAACCCAGAAGAAGAAGAAAGGGAGAAAGGAGAAGATATATGTGATGTCATAAGGCCTGAGAATTAATGACAGATACAAAGCTACAGATCCAGGAGGGTTAGATAACACTAAGCAGGATAAATACCTAAGAAGCTACACCAAACATATCATATTCAAACTTCAGAAATCAAAGACAAAGAGAAAATCTGGAAATAAGCCAGAAGAAAAATGTCTTAGCTGTTGAGGAACAAAAGTAAGAATTACATCTGATTCACACCAGAAACCATGCAAAAAGTGAGTGGACTGAAATATTTAAAATGATTAAAACTAAACTACCAAACTAGAATTCTATATCCAGTGAAATTATCCTTCAAATATGAAGGCAAAATACAGGGTTTCTTCAGCAAACAAAAACTGAAGGACTTTGTTAAGAGTAAACCTGACTTGAAAAAAAAATGTTAAAAGAAGTTCTTCAGGGAGAAGGAAAATTATACAAATCAGAAATGCAGACTTATGGTAAAGAAAGGAAGGATATCATAGAAGAAATAAAAGAAGGTAATATTAAATTTTTATTTTTCTTATTCTTAATTGAATTCATGGATAATTGTTCAAAGGAATAGTTAGTAAAAATGTATTGATGTTCTTATAGATAAATGAAATTAATAGCAACAATTGTATAAGCAATAATTATATATGATTGGGAATACTGTTTTACAAGTTACCCTATACTATCCATGAAATGGTACAGTGTTACACCACAGAATACTTAGGTTAGTTGTAAATGTTTATTGGGAACTGTAAAGCAAACACTAGAACACTGAAATAAGAAGCCTAATTGAAATGCTAAAAGAGGAGAGAAAATGGAATCATCTATAATGTTCAATTAAAGCCATATAAGGCAGATGAACAGGGGAGGATAAAAAAAAAGGAAGAGCATGGTAGATATTACTCATACTATAAACATTTTTAATGTGAATGATCAAAATACACCAAATGGAAGACAGAACTGTTACAGTGGATATCAAACTAAGACTCAAATATATATTGTCTAAAAGAAACCCACTTTAAGTAAAGACAGATAGATTAAAAGCAAATGTGTAGAGAAAGATATACCAAAAAACACTAAAAAAGTTGGCTTACTTATATTAATGTCAGCCAAAGAATACTTCAAAACAAGGAAAATTATCAGGGCTAAAGATGGACACTCAATGATAAATGCATAAATTCTCCAGGAAGATATTAAAACCATTAAAGTGTATGCACTTAACAACAAAGTGTCAAAATATATAAGGCAAAACCTGAAGGAACTGAAAGAAGAAATAGACAAATCTACTCTGAAAGTTAGAGACTTCAACATCCTTATCCAGTAATTAACAGATATAGCAGGAAGAAAATGAGTAAATATATAATTGAAGCAAAGAACAACTAGATTTATTGATAGCAACTAGATCTGTTGAAACCAACTAGATCTATTTACAGCAACTAGATCTATTGACATTTAAAGGATATGTTGTCCAACAAGAACAGAAAAAAAGAAACAAAAACATACTTCTTGTTATCACTTGTAACACTCTGGTCCATACAATATAACTGAACAAATTCAAAAGAATAAAAATTATTCAAAAATGTTGTCAGAGCAAAATAGAATAAAACTAGAAATTAATAAAAGAAAGATTGCTGGAAAAACTCACAATATTTGGAGGTTAAATGACACACTCAGGTGTGGGGGGATATGCAGATAGACTGCACCTGGGGCAAGCTTCTATGGAATATGTAAGTATTCATCGTGTCATAGTGTGCTCTCTCAGTGTGTGGAGACCCACACAATAAACAAGAAAATATTAAACTCCCATCCTGGGGAATGCTGCTATCTCAATTAGAGGGATGAGAGTCCCTCAAGAACATAGGTGGAAAACAAAAAACAGACCAATATGTCAAACTATATGCAAATATTATTGCAAGTAACTATAAATCTTACTCTTCAAAAATCAAAACTTAGTGGTTACCATAGATTTTGAGGGGAGCATTAGAAATGTTCTGCATGATCTTGCAATAATGGATACAGGCTGTTTTCAAATTTCATCAAAACATATAAAAGTATATGGTGCAAAATATAAACCATAATGTAAACCATTGACCATGGTTAGTAGCAATGCTTCAATATTTGTACATCAATTGTAACTAATGTACCATCTGCATGTAAAATGTTATTAATAAGGGAGAGTAGAAAAGGGGGAGGGCTTTGGGTATATGGGAATCCCCTGTATTTTCTGTGACTCTTCTGTAACATAAAGCTTCTTTGAAGATAAAATTTTAAAAATAAGAAACTGAAAGAATATATGGAAGAAATTGTCACTGTACATATAAGAAAACAGTTCTTATAATAATGAAAGACACAATGTCTAATTTTTTAAATATTATTTCAACTTTTGTAATTTATCTGTTATTTTTTAAACTAGTATTTTAATTTCATTTCCTTGTTAGTTTTATTTGCTTATTTTGTAGGCTTCATTTCTGGAGAGGTTTTGGATCGCAGAAGGTTCATAACTGTGGCAGGGGAGGATCACTGTTGTGGGGTGTCCATGATGGGGGGATGCACCTAGGGCACGCCTCTAATCACATGAATATGTTCAAGTGTTCATTGGGGCATTTTCTCAGTGAATGGAGACTCAAACAATAACTAAAAAAATATTAAATTCCCATCCTGGAGAGTCCTGCTACATTCTCTTATAGAATGGCAAGAATTCCCTGAGTACAAGGGCAGTACCTAGTGAAGGAAGACAGACATTATGCCAGGCCCTGGATATTGATGATTGTACTTATGAACATTGCAACTCAGCCTAGTATTATATACTGCCTAAGAGTTACCTCCTGAAAGCATCCTTGTTGCTCAGATGTGGCCTCTTTCTAAGCCAAACTCAGCATACAAACTCATTACTTTCTCCACAGCATGGGACATGACTCCTGGGAATGAGCCTCCCTGGCACTGAGGGATTATTATTACAAAGCTCCAACTAACAATGCATCCAGAAAAGACCTTGACCAAAAGGGAAAAATACTAAATACAAATGACTTTTTATGGTTAAGAAATTTCAAAGTGAGGCAGGAGGTCATTCCAGAGGTTACGCTTATGCATATTTGCAGGATCTTATTGACTGCCACAGTAGACAGTGCCTCAAACAGTGGGGCTCCTGAGGACTCTAGAGACATCGACATACTATAAACAGGGCAGACAAGCTCAGGAATTCAGCACCCTGTCAGTGGGCCTTACTTTGGAATTACTTTCCCCAGGGTAATATAGTTACTCATTTATAATTTCTAACTCTTCTGCCCCTTTTATTTGAATCTACAATTTGCACTGTACTTGTTAAGTATATGCCTGAGAGACTTAAATCTTTGGTCCATTCATGTGTCAGTTGAACCCTGAATCTCAGCAAAGTTGCAACACCTACTCTCCAGTTCACTGGATTCACCTGGGACAAATAACAAGGAGATGATGATGGACAACACCCATCCCAAGGAACAGAGAGTGTCTGCAACTGCAAGCAAGATAGTTCCATCCATCTGTCCCATGAGATCTAAGCCCCCTCTAAATTAGAAACAGAGTGGGCATCAGCATCCCCAAATCCTCAAGATTGGGAAATGAACAATGGACTAAAGTAGACTTATTATTATTCTATTATAGACTTATTATTATTCTAGCAATGGAAGAATTTTTATCATTGACATAAAGATAGTGGCCACCAAAGGTTCTTAGGGGATGGAAAGAGAAGAATAGATATAATATGCGGGCATTTTTGAGACATTGGAATTGGCCTGCATGCCATTGCAATGATAAATACAGGGCATTATACATTTTGTTATAACCTATAAAATCGTGTGGGACAGATTTTAAACTATAATGCAAACAATTATCCACGGTTAGTAGCAATGCTTCAACATGTGTTTATGAATTGTAACAAATGTACCACACTAATGAAAGGTGTTGTTAATGTGGGAAAGCATGGGAAGGGAAGGGTGGGATATATAGGAATCCCCTATATTTCTTATGTAACTTTTATGTAATCTAAAGCTTCTTTAAAATTAAAAAAAATTGAAAAAATAATTGAAGAAAAATAAAACATGGATCAAAAAGAAGTCTCAAGAGGAATTTCTTTTTGAGGTACCAAGTGCTAGGGATTTAACCTGGGACCTCATATGTGGGAAGCCAGTGCTTGACCATTGATCCACACCTGCTCCCCCAAGTTAGTTTTGTTTGGTTTGATTGTTGTTTGTTTTTCTGTTTTTTCAGAAGGCACCAAGAACCAAACCCAGGACATCCCATGTGGGAGGCGGGCACTCAACTGCTGTGCCATATTAGCTCTTGCAAGAGAAATTTTTAAAGAATGAAAATGGAAATACAGCTCCTCAAATTTTGTGAGATACAGTGAAAGCCATACTTAAAAGGAAATTTATAACATTAAATGCATATTTTAGTAAAGAACAAAAATCTAAAATTAAAAATCTCAGTTCATACCTTAGGAAACTAGAGAAAGTAGAGAAATATAAATCTAAAGAAAGTAGAAAAATATAAATAATAAAAATTAAAACTGATAACAATGAAATTGAAAACAGGAAATCAATTTTAAAAAATCAACAAGACCAAAAGCTGATTCTTTGAAAAGATCAGTAAAATTATAAACTTCTAGCCAGGCTAAACAAGGGTAAAAGAAAACCCATACACATTACTAATATCATAAATTAAAAAGGAGTCATCACTACTGGTACAATGGACATTAAGAAGGATAGTAAAGGAAAATTATGAAAACTGTTCCCACAAATATGATAAGTTAGATGGAATGGAACAATTCCATGAAAAGTGTAAACTACCAAATCTCAAACAATGAGCGACCATCTATCTGAATAGGCTCATAAAAAATTTTCTTAAATTGAATTAATAGTAACAACCTTCCATTAAAAAGCCTAAACTCAGCTCTCTTTTTGTTCCTATTGATTTGTCTGTTCATTTGCCAAAACTATGCTGTTTGGATTATTATAGATTTTTAAAAGTAAGTTTTAAGTTAGGTAGTATCAGTCCCTTGCTTTTATATTCTTTTTCAGCATTGTGTTTTCTATTCTGTATCTTTTTTCCTTTTTCATAAAATGTTTAAAATCTTTTTGTTGATATCCACAAAATAAATCCTGGGATTTTCACTGGAATTACATGGAATCTATAGATTCTATTATGAAGAATTGATATCATCACAATATTGAGTTTTCCTATCCATAACTCTCTAACTCTTTGATTTCTTTCATCAGTTTGCTAGTTTTCCTCATATAAAGCCTGAATATATTCATTACATTTATATCTAAATATTTCTTCTCTTTTTTGCTTCTCATGTAAATTATATTGAGGTTCTAATTAAAAATTCCAATTTTGATTATCTTATACTCTACCAGAAATCAGATGCCACTCATATTGAAACAAGCTATATAATTACAGAAAGAGTTTTAAAAGGGTAATGTTTTTCAATTTAGCTGGGCTCATAGAAGATGAAAATATTTTCATGTGAAATATGTCCTTTGCTTTAAATTAACTAAAATCTGGCACTTGTTAACAGATGTTATTATTTTATTGCTTTACTTTGATTTGTTTAGGTTCTTAGGCATTTCTGTATTTTGCACTAGACAAATAAGGTAGTATTCAACTAAAAATAGGCATTTACTTATAAAAGCGGCTTCTGATTATTACTCTGAAACTTATTCAGATGATGTATGGATATCTAACTCGTCTTTTATCCTTCCATGAGTGATCCAGAAATGAATAGTTGAGGTTCAGAATGAATCATTAATATTTCTTTTTCATAATCACGTTAATCTCTTTGAAGAACAACTTGACTGACCAATATAGATTGGATTTAAGTTGTAATTTGTGGCTGGTGTCACTATACAATACTTTTTTAAATGAGGCTCAATGAATGATTGTCTCTTTCACTATCCCAGAAGCTTATATTATCATGCAACACATTTTTATTGAGCATCTACTTCTGCCCTACTTTATGGTAAGCATAAAGGACACAGCAGAAAACAAGCAGACAAAGCTTTGTTGCAGTAGTCACAGATAACTCATTCTGTTAAGACATCTGTGGGTGAAGTTATTTTAGTTACACTGATTTAATCTGGATTATTTCCTGAGCCAAGGACTGCTCAAATGGGAAACCTCCTGTTAGATAGTGACTAACAGATCATATCAGTGAATCAGAGAGAAGCCAATTAGCATTGCATTGTTACATTAAACTCTACCTTAAGGGTGCTGGGTAAGTTTTTTTTAAAATGGGAAGATCATAACCAAACAAGAATTTTAAAGTGACTGCTGAAAATAGCAGAAAAAGTACAATGACCAAAACATTCCTCCATTATTTATACCTGTACTCATTAGAGAAGATACATTAAATAAGTTTATGTAGAATATATTTATTATTAATTGTATACATGATTAAGAACATTTGTTATAATTCTTTGAATAAAGTATAAACCTAAGTTAATAAATTCAACCACATAAGTTTCTGTTGATCTATCTTGGTAAAGGAATAAAACATGAGATATAGATGATGCTTTAGAACTCCTTTTTCTCAGGATATTATTTTGCATTTTGTAAATCAGAGAACTGCAGGAAGTTTTCATAATTGTATTTTTAGATTAACTTTTAATTTAAAAGCTACCTATGGTTACCTGCTTTGCAAGAGATTAAGATGTGAATTCATTTTCAAAGAATGAACGCTATAATTCTCTGCCTATCATCCCCACATTCTATCTATCATGAAGTCAAATTTCCTTTACTCTAATACATATCCCTCATCAACCCACTCCTCACAATTTCTATGTATACCTCTTATTATAATACATCATCATCTCTAGCCAGGATTACTCTACCACATATTCCTGATTCAATCCTTGCCCACATTCTCCCTACTTTATAACTCTCTAGTCTTCTGTTACTAGAATCAAAAATTCCAATTTCATTTCATAACCTACAAAACTGCTTATGGTCTGTCTCTTGCCTTTATCTCCCGCTCCCTATCACTCATTTCCTTTACATAATGGTCAAGTCACTCTGGCTTTTTTTTTCTCTTTATTTAATTCCTCTACTATTTAGGTTCTATTTTCCTGCAGTTCTTTTCCTTTGATCTTTACATGACTGTCTTCTTTTTTGGTTCAGATCTCTTAGATCATTATCACCATCAGACATCTGGGTGACCTGACTGCCAGACAATTTCTGCAGTGGCCTGCTACTGGTTAACCCGTCAATTCTGCACTAGAGTCCAAGTCGGCTTTCCTGACTATCATCTGGTCGACCAGCCACAACTGGAGAGAGCCTCAGAGCTCAACAGACCCCCAACCCTGAGTCTGCTAGTCAACCCAGTCACTAGCAGAAAGAGGAAGGAAGAGCACAAGGGTGGTACCATATACCAACTCAGTCCCTCAGTGGGCAGTAGCCAAGGCACAGACACAGAACCCGGGCACATGTCAGGCACCCGCGGCCTGGCCTACTGAACATTCTTCGGCCCTGCCCACCAGTCCCCCACCCCTTCCCACCTGGAAGAACCCCGAGGGTTGGAGAGAAAGGCAGGCCAGTGAGGTGCATACTTGATAATTGACACGGCCTAAGAAGCCCCTGGGCCACAGGGGTACTTCCCAACCATTGCACTACACCCTCCCCACACGTACTCTCCCCAGAGGAAGCAATGAGGAGGAGGTCCTGTGGCTTTGTTAGCGCTGCACTGTACTTTGAGCCTTTCCCTACTCAATCTTCCTCTTTCACTAAGCCCCCTCAAGGGTTTCAGACCTCCATTTTTATCTGACTTTCCCAGCTTACTCCTCTTCTCTCTCCTTAATAAACATTTCCTACAATATATTTCTTGTGCTTCTTGACATCTGCTTTGAAGTAAACCAGAACTGACAGAAGTGCCTGCAACTTCGTAGATCACCAAATATTTTTTAAAATAATAAATAAATTTTGACCCAGAAAAATGATTAAAACCTTTACCTTTTTTGTTACATGGACCCCTTTGCCATTTAGGCAAACTGAATGCTACAGTAATTTATTTATTGCATACATTCATAAGTGAAGGAAATGCTAGATTTCAGTTAGTGGTCAGAGAAAATAAATATAATAACCTGATTTTTTCCAATTCAAGCCCACGGAAACCCTGAAATCTTATTGGGGGTCCATGGACCCCTGGTTAAGAACCCCTTTACTAAAGGGTGTTTCATTTACACAAATATCATCATAAACTGATTCAGAAGTGTGGCAGTCAGGTTCTAGAAAATGGTTAAAATGAGAGTTGGACATAGAAAGGAAGTGAAAATGAACATGCAAAAACTTCCTGACTCTTGCACAAGGAGAAGAGAAACACCAAATAATTGTAAACTTTTGTAGGAAAAAAAATTATGACATTCACCGTGACAGTTTGAAGCTTTTGTGAATCCCAGAAAAGATCATATTCTTAGAACTAATCCATTTCTGTGGCTGTGGGACCCTCTGATGCATTAGATTCAGTTAAAGGACCTTTTGATTACATCATTTTAGGGCCTTTGATTGGAATACATCAGTGAGGCATGACCCAGGTTGGCTCTTAGCCCTCTTGCTGGAGACATAAGCAGAGAACCGAAAGCAGAAACACACAGAGAAACACAGATGCCATTGTTTTCCCTGCCATATGAGAAAGGACTCCAGGATTGCCTACAGCTGCAGAAAGACAGAGAAATCCTGAGAGGCTGAGAGAGAGGATGGAGGATAGGATCAGAGAAGCAGTCCGAAGCAAAGATAAGGGAGAAATAAGCCATGTGCCTGATTGCCCAGAGTTGATCTCTTGGAGAAAGTGAGCCTGGAGCAGAAGGCAGGGAACACAGGAGAGACTGGCCTCATTTTGCCTTGCCAGGTGACAAGACTCCAGGGTCAGCAGCAGCCAACTTCAGTGAGAAAGCATCTATGCTGATGCCTTGATTTGGACATTTTCACAGCCACAGAACTGTAAGCCTTGACCTTAATAAATCCCTATTGTAAAAGCCAACCTATTTCTGGTATTTTGCTCCCAGCAGCTTTGGCAAATTAAAATATTCAGTATGTAAGTTAAAATTTATAGATAACTACCAAAAGATCATCATTGTGATATAATTTCCAATAGACTGAAAGACTGATAGAGGGAGGAAATGGAAAAAAGAAGAGTTGAATAATTCAAAGAATAGAGAAAAAAGAGACATAAGTAAAAACACAGAACAAAGAGAAAATACAAATATATGGCAGAAAGAAGTTGAAATATATCAGTAAACACTTAAGTGAAAATGACTTTATCTTATCAATATTAAAAGACAGATTTTTATATTGGTAAAGAATATTCTGTTCTATGAAAAAAAGCATTATTTAAAACAAAACAAAAATGTTTAAATTAAAGAATGGAAGAAAACAATATACAAGAAAAATTCTGACCAAATAAAAACTCAGTGTCAAATGATATCACCTAAAAAGTCTTAAAATAGAAATACGTTATAGTACAGTAAGATGAAAATTTATAAAAATTATAAAAGTAATTAACATTTATGTACCTAACAGTATATACCTAATTTTCTAAAGATATAATTAAGAGTATTATAAGAAGAATTAAGGGAAAACCAACATAATATTTTATTTTATTTGAATTTCAAAGAAAGTAATTGCTCAAGCAGACAAGAAATAAATAAGAATGCAGAAGATTAAAAAAACATGATTAAATGTTTGATCATTTTAGAGAGAACCTTTCACTGAAAAGAGTATACATGATATTATAGTAGATATAGATCATTTTAAAATAGTGACATCCTATAAGTAACAAAGAAATACATGAGATTTATTATTAGACTATATCTTCTGATAAGAATGCAATACAATTAGGAATTATTAAAAATCAGAGTATTAAAGCAAAATCATACCACAATTGAAAATGAAAAGCTGAAAGCATATCCATAAATCATTCATTATTCAAAATGACAAGAGATATTTAGAACTCAGTCAAAATGAAAGCATTGCATCATAAAGTTTTTGTGATGAAAATAAATTGTTATTTATGAATAATTTATAGCCTTTCATACATAGAGAGGAAACAAAAACACTAAAATAAATATGTGAATTATACATTCAAATCAAGAACCTGGGGGAAGAAGAAGTTATCCAAGATGGCATCAGAGTATTTGAAGCAGGGTGCAGCTCTCTTGCAAATAAGACATAGAAGTCATTCAAGGGAGCTGCTTTGGAAACTTGCAGACCAAGTGATTGCCACATTCATTGTCTGAGAGGGACCGGGGAGGAACAGATGGAGAGGCCAAAGGGAAAACTGTGAGTTGATATCCCCACAGCTGGTAATGCTGCCCATCCCCCACCCCCTAGAAGAACACCCTTGGTAAATCTGCAGCTGAGTGGCCAAGGAAGGGAGGAAAGGATAGATTCCTCTCTGGGAATGGGCAGGGTGCAGGAGAGGGCTGTGTGGTTTCTATTCAGCAAATGTAACTACCATAACTCACTGTTTCAGAAGAGCTAGTTGAAATTAAAGGAGTCATCTCCAGGGAAGGGTTTACCAAGGAGTGCCATTTGCTGGCCAGCAAGGAAAGTGAAGGAAGACAGGCAGGTCTCTCACAATTTTTTCCCAGGCATTGTAGATCTGGTCAGGCCACATTAGCTGCTCCCTGTTCCTGTTTATATAACTTAAGGAGGGCAATTTGAAAGGGCAATATTAAAAAAAAATTAAATTAATAATCAAAGAAGAGCTGTGAAATAAAACCACTAGGCAAGAGAGAAATTGATCAACAGAGCAAAATCACTAACATAATCAAATGCATAGGTATCAAAAAAAGATAATCCAAGAAGATAACAGAGGGAAGTGGATGTGGCTCATGCGATTGGGTCTAGGGTTCAATTCCCGGGGCCTCCTGGTGAAGGCAAGCTGGGCCGAGTGGAGAGCTGACCTGTGCTGGAGTGCTGGCCTGTGCAGGAGTGCTGGCCTGTGCAGAAAGCTGGCGCAGCAAAATGACACAACAAAAAGAAACACAGAGGAAACAATGGGAGACACAGCAGAGCAGGGAGCTGAGATGATGCAAGAGATTGAGTGCCTCTCTCCCACTCCAGAAGGTCCCAGGAGCAGACAAGCAGACATAGAAGAACGCACAGAGAATTGACACAGAGAGCAGACAATGGGGGTGGGGGGGTGGCAATTCATAA